>SCDS01000014.1:0-13164 GCA_004149465.1 Drosophila nigromelanica
TAAAAAAATTTTGTCTCATAATGGTCTTTAAAATAGGATTTATTCATCTTTAAAGTGCAGGTCATCTGCACTGCTATTTCAATGAACACAGCTGTACATATATTTGGTTTTTACTTCCTATAGACTATCTCTAGGCACCCATTAACAAATGCTCATAATCATTATAAACTAAAAATGTGAACATTTTTAAGATGGAGATTACATCTCAACAACAATTAATAATATGTATGTATGTTGATAAATAACCAATATACAAAACTGACATTAAAAAAAAATCACTGCGATTTTTTCCTATTTTATCTCGATCATCTTTTTTAAGATATTTTTATGTATATTATTAATAAATTAATTGCAGACATCGTTGCAAACAAATAGCAAATTAATGCTAGTTCCATTCGTTTTGTCCGATAGATCGTATATCTGCTATATAACATACATACGTATACATAATATTGCATGCCATGGCGTCCTGTATAATTTAAAAGCTGCTGATAATACACGCAGAAGTTATTCGCAAAAGTTATTGAAGAGTACTTAAGGCTTTATATCAATTGCATAGTAAGGCAATGCAGACGCCTCTATGTGATTCCCATAAATTCAAGTGAGACTTGAGACTCTTGTTGTATTCAGTAATCTCTCTCTCTCTCTCTCTTTCTCTCTAATGTTCTTTATGTATTCTTATATTTTATATATTCTTGGTCAGCATCAATAGCTGATTCAACTTTTCTGTCTGTCTGTATTAGTGTTATTAAAAACCAGCAATTTTTTTTTATGTTTTAACTTGATAATATTTTTTTTCTCCATATATCGATGAATATCATGTAAAAATCCATGTTCACATCGAATTAACATAATGCGCACTAGTTAAAAACATTAGTTGAACAATAATAATAAATAAATAATAATATGTTTATAGATCGTTTTTGTTTTGTTCCAAAATTTTAATTAGGTTGAAAATTCGCACTCCTTAAGCCAAGATGACAGTATTTAAGTTAGAATGTTGTCAAAAATTTTGACATAATAAATTTCCATTTGAATGGAATTTTGTATATATGCATATGTCGACTTGTATGTAATTTGGATAAACCAAGTTAAAATATGCTATTGATTTAAGCAAAATAGTTAAATAACTGTGCCTGTCCAAGCGAATGCTTAATTGGCTTTTAGCTAAATTAATATACAGGCATAACATAACCACACGCAACAGACATAGGAACGGTTAACCGCCCAAACAACATCGCTGCAGGTCGACTAGGAGAACTGGAAGTGGGGGGTCACATGCAGCTCAGTTGTTGTTGTCGGTTTTTCATGGAAACAGATACAGTTACATTCGCACAGGATACATACGTTCGTATGTATTCAGATACTGCTAGACAGGCGGATGTTCGCACACGTGCATGCATAGCAAATATAAATCCGGAGAGTTATACATAATGGTGTTTATATAAACATGCACATGTATATAAATGTGTTTACATGTCATATGTGGTAGAGTAGTTGCCAGACAGGATTGGGTTGGGTTACGACCAGGCATACATAAAATGCACGCACACACACACATTTGTTGCACCAATGCGACTGCCAGCCAATAGGTAATTCAATTTAATGTGGTGCTTGTCTAGCCAAAATATTTCAACGTCCTAGCAAAGGGCTTTAAAAACATCTGTATGGCTTAAAGCTTTAATTAAACCCCATGCCACAATATCTGCTGGGGGTTGCTATTGATTTTTCGCAGCTTTTTCACATTTACCCTCACGCAGCCCCCTTCCATTTACGAACATAAAAATAACTTTGGACAGCTGCCGTCGACATTTTGTCTATGCTAATGAAGTCCCATTGTCGCACTGTGGGACACGCCCACTCGCATTAAAGCAAAGCAGCACACGCACGGGACTTAAATAACAGAAAATAAAAAAAATTTTCAAACGTGACTTGCATTATAAATTAGCATAATATACATAATGAATGAAACCCCAGTAAATAATAAATTAAATAACTAAAAAAAAGTTGATGTGAAGTATATACAAAATATTTCCTTTTGACTGCCAAAAAATATGTTATTTTTTTAAATTTACTTAGAAAATTCAATTGGTGCTTAAATATGCTAATAAACAAATTTTAGTTTTTTATTTTATACAGCTGTGCTGTCATTTTCGCGTAGGATCTTTGGAAGATTCTGCGATTTAATTATATACAACCATATTTTAAATAAATATATATTGAATTCAATATATATTATTGTTTTATTTTTACGCCTAATGCATAGGCAATGTGTGTACGCTGTAAACCGCTGATATTAAAAACTGATTAAATTAGTTATATAGCCATTATAATATAGTATAACATAGTTTAGTGCCTTACTCTGATTGCTAAATTTCTTTGCACGCATTTATTTAATGTGAATACGTATTTTATATAACAAAACATGGCGTATGGCGCCACATTTATTTGGATCAGCTTTTAAGTTTTTGAATCACAAGCCCATAATCAGCATCTCGAGTTTGTTTATCTTTTGATTTGATCAGTTTGATTTTTATGAATTATGTTAAGTTCAATGCATTCTCTCAAGCCTTGTTTATTTATGTTCTACCATTTCTGTGTTTCTTCTCTTTCTTCTTGCAGACCACCCACCCAATATATAAACGCATTCAAATACACACAATACAATTTTATTAAAGCCGAGATCTCAATTTCGAACACAAACGACGTTTTGCAACACTGAACGACGCGCGCGCATCATGCGTAACGTTAGTTGGCAGAACGCGCGTGTCATGGAACGCAGTGAAATGAAACGCAACGGTTGGAATTCACGTCGATAAAATGAATATAATGCAGCGGCAACAACAGCAGCAGCTAGATCAACACCAGCATACGACAGGCGAAAATGTTGTTGCACATTGAGGAAAATGCATCGTTTTCTTAACATACAGCAAAATATAAAATTACGCAACTATCATCAGTTACTTTTGTATTTTGTTGCTGTTCCATTGGCTGCCACTGCTGCTGGAGGAAGACGACGACGACGAGGAGGCAGAGAAGACGGAGATCGAGACATTTTTGTGGGCGGGAGCAGCAGCAGCAGCAGCACAGCAGCAGCAACAACAACAACGTAACGATCGTAACGTAACGTGACGCACACAAAATCAACTAGAGGATAGTTTGTTAACTTTTAGTTTATTGTTTTATTTAGCCCAATACATACACGTACATATAATTAACCCAACGCTGCCACTGTTCCTAAGACAACAACAAACAAACAACCTATCATCGTAATCGTAATTGTAACGTAACGAAACGTAACGCGTAACGCCTCTACACTGCTCCTCTGCCAACGTTTTTGATCATAATCATCATCATCAGCATTAGCATCAATATAAACATTATGCACCTAAATTCATGATATATGAACTCATTCAGCTGACATTGCTACCAAATACAACAGTCAGATCAAAAACAATTATAACAACAATCGCGAAGCATAAAACAACAAACGTGACGTTGTTTTAGTGTTTCGTCATCAAATTGACCTTTTGCCACACAGCTGGCAAGGGTAAAATATGGCAACACCGCAAGTCAAGGACTTGGTGTTGCGCTCGCCAGCTGGCTCCTCCGATACCATCACATTTGCCTGGCCACTGCAGATTGGACATGGACAGGATAAGCACGACAATGGCATCGATATTATCGATACAATTAAATTCGTATGCGATGAGCTGCCATCGATTTCATCCGCATTCGAGGAGATTAACCTCAATCACATTGACACTGCCTGTTATAAGACTATGACAAATCTTGTCGATCGTTTCAACAAGGCTGTCGACAGTATTGTTGCATTGGTAAGTGCATTTACCATTAATATATTAATGCATATATGATTTTTGCTATACCTAAAAAAATGTGTTAAAAGAAAGGGTGGGTTAAAAATTTCAGACCATCGAGGACAACAAAAAAATCTTAAAGCTTAAACTAACGAATAATTAAATACCTAAATAAATAAAGTAAATACGAATCTTTAGTTAGAGTAGGCTGTCCAAAACCGTTTTCTAAATTTTGCGATTCTATTTCTAAAATTGTAATAGATAAGGAATTTTCTGCCCACCCCCTTTAGAGGGACCGAACAGTAAACTGTCTACAAAATTTGATGTATTTAAGTGTATAGTGATATAAATCGGTGAATAAAAATCTTCTGAAAATTATAGTTTCCAAGTGATCACAATTTTTTAAGAGATATCAAAAGTTTTTGTTGTTTATTTGTTAAACTAGTTTTTTCCATAGGAAAAGAAAATAAATATTAAATAAAGAAATAAAAAAAAATATATCACACTATAATTAATTTCCATTTTTACAGGAAAAAGGAACTTCACTGCCCGCCGAGCGATTGAATAAGTTCGCTCACCCTAGCCTTTTAAGACACATACTACAATTAGTTTACAATGCTGCCGTACTCGACCCGGACAAACTCAATCAGTACGAGCCCTTCTCGCCGGAGGTATACGGCGAGACGTCGTACGAGCTGGTACAGCAGATGCTCAAACATGTCACCGTCAGCAAGGAGGACACGTTCATTGATCTCGGTTCCGGTGTGGGACAGGTGGTACTCCAAATGGCCGGATCGTTCCCGCTCAAGACATGCATTGGCATTGAGAAGGCGGACACGCCCGCTCGCTATGCGGAGCGCATGGATCTGATATTTCGCCAGTATATGAGCTGGTTCGGCAAGCGTTACTGCGAGTACAAACTGATCAAAGGTGATTTTCTGGTCGACGAGCATCGCGAGAAGATCACCTCTTCGACGCTGGTGTTTGTCAACAATTTTGCCTTTGGACCAACGGTCGATCATCAGCTGAAGGAGCGATTTGCCGATCTGCGCGATGGCGCTCGAGTTGTCTCATCCAAATCGTTCTGTCCGCTCAACTTTCGCATTACAGATCGGTAAGTACCTATTGAGTTTTTATTGAACTAAAAACGTGATCAATCGTTCTCCCATCCGCAGAAACCTTAGTGACATTGGTACAATAATGCACGTGAGCGAAATACCGCCCCTGAAGGGCTCTGTTTCGTGGACCTGCAAACCGGTTTCATATTATTTGCATGTGATTGACCGAACTATTTTAGAGCGATATTTTCAGCGCCTGAAAACCAAAGGCGGCGGTGATCACGACCATGCCGGTAAGTAACTAACTGGGTTCGGGATCGGGGCCGAGGGAATCAATGATAATAAAAACAACACACGTTCACTTCGTCACAAATCAATTTCGATTGTTAGTCATGCTCAAATCAGTTGTCAGTCAGCCATAAATCAGTACATGATCATTCACAATCACCTACGATCAGTCACTGTTGATTATTTTCGTTTGATTTTCAGTTTAAACTTAAAATTGATTATTTTAGAATATTTTTAAAAGTATTTTATTAAGTTATATTTACAATATCGGTATGTATGTATGTGTCTATGATGTATGGATGTATCTATGCTAAAGTTCATAAAATATTGGCAAGTATGTATATTTTGGTTTAGTTATTATTATCGGTTAAATAGTATTTAAGAAAATTTGCACAGCTTATATACTTGATAAGGCATGTTTAGGCAGAGAAACAAAAAAAAACATAAATCAATTTATTTCATTTTGTTTAAAATTGTTTTTAAATACTTTTTAAATTATATTTGCTCTATCGTATAAATAACTATATATAATAAATAACTACATATTTATTTACGTATTTTCAATTATTATTACTCGTTTATGATGTGAAAAGAACATATTGGGTGTATTGTCTGTAGTGTCCGTCCATTCGTGTGAATGCAATTTTTGTTCGTCGCTATTGATAATAATTTTGACATGTAAAGCTCTGGGATCCATAGCTCCCATATTTCAAACTCTCATAACTTTGTCAAAACTGAACAGATTTTCACGTTTGATCGCATTATGGTAATGGTTTGGCCTTTATATTGATTTTGTATTAAACAAAAAAATTTGCTCTATTAAAATTAACAGTTTTTTTTTTAATCTTTTGATAATAAAATCATGTGCTTAGTTATTTTCGGCAAAAAAAAAGTTTCAAAATGTAGTATTCCACATTTATATTATACATTTACATTAAAAGCGATTGTGAGGGGGTCAAATGATTTGTCAAAAATCATGCCAAAATTGACAAAAACCAGCCAAAATACATTCTTTTTGTGTACAAATAAAGTTAGAGTACATACTTTGATGGTATTGCAACGAATATTGAGCTGTCGGTTACATCCGACTGCAATTTTCTTATATTAATATTTAATTATATTTCGTTTAGACTCTTTTGAATTAAGTAGTTGAATAGGTGTTATGTGTTATATGTACATATATTTGATTTTGATCTTGTAGAAGATCGAAATATTTTGGAGTTACCTTTTTTGATAGCCTCTATGATTACTATTTTATGTAGGCAGAATTTTATCCAAGCGTTGGTCATAAGCCTTCCTTAGTAGTTTAATCAATTCTAATAAATGAACGTTGTCTTAATCAATTTATTGCAGGCACCGTGCGCACCACACGCGATCGCGCCAAACGTGAGGCAAATATTGGCCAGCAAAACAACAACAACAATCACAATAACAACAACAATCACAACAACAACCATCAGCGAGAGCAGCGTGAGCGAGAAAGGGAGCTGTTCAACGGTCCCGCCCAGCAGCGGCATCAATCGCAATCGCCGGCGAATGTCAGCGGCGGCGTTGGTGGATTAGCTGCCTCCAAGACGCGCCAACAAGTGGCAACTGCTCAACAGCACCAGCAGCATCAGCAGCAGCAACAGATGCAACAGCGTAGCTTGGACATGGAGAGCAGCACGGAGAGCGACGCCGATGGCGAGGCGACCAATGGCAACGGCGGCAACACGACGACAACCACCAACACCACCTCAACGTCGAATGGACCGATGACGCGCAAGGTGTGGTCGGACTGGTGCAGTTCCAAGGGCAAGAGTTCGCAGTCGGACGACGAGGAGAACAACAACAGCAACAGCAACAACAGCAACAGCCAACAGGGACGCGTGCCCCGTGCACTTGCCACGTTGAAGAAGCGCAAGAAGCTGACCCGGAAAGCGGCCATAGCCAGCAAATCGGCGGCGGCAGCGCAACGCGAAGCGGCAGAGGCAGCGGCGATCGCTTCCGTTGCCACATCCGCCTCGGCCAGCAAGGAGTCCAGCAGCAAGGAGGATCAGCCGCGTGCGGCCAGCGCCGGCCCCGGCCGCAAGGGTCGCTTAAAGAAGGGCCAACGTGGTCGCAAATGCTTAAAGATTGCCGGCCTCGATGTACTCCACAAGCAGACGGTGCTGAGCACCTCGGGGGATGCGATGACCAAGAAGCTGCCCGCAGCGCCCGGCACCGTTGACCAGCAGCTGACGTCGCTGCTCACCGGCGACATGTCGCATCGCGAACTGGACATACCCGCCGCGCCCCAGGACACGCCCTATGCCCTCCAAATATTGCTCGATCTGTTCCGCGCACAGTACATGACCATCATCGAGCAGATGCGCTCCAGCGCCTATCTGCCCCAGGTGCAGAAGCAGATCGCCCAAGAACAGGAGCGCATGGCGCGCCTCAAGAATCGCGCCAGCCAGCTGGACAAGCAGATCAAGGTGTTGATCGATGACAGCGTCACGCTGCTCAAGGTGCGCAGCAAGTTTTATTTTATTTTTATAAATTCTTTTTTATCTTTGAAACGAGTAATGCCCGTCTTACACTCTGTCTCCTATTAAAGATAGGTGCTTCAAATTTGGAATATATGTCCAATGTATTCACCATGTCCGTCTGTATGAACGCGTTCTTTTTGGGAACTGTATCAGCCAGAGACCTTAACTCTTACCGATTTCTTAAAATCGACCTACAAACGCCAATTTGTTTATCTTTATTTCCTATATTATCATTATTTGAATACAATATGTCATCAAGATCGTTTAGGAAACACAGAAATTATTAATGGAAATATGTGGATTCTCCCAATCGGGTGTTCCTGACTGGAGCACTCCCACTTGTTTTTTATTTTATTTTTTGGTAAAAAAAAAATATTGTGCACCCCTTATTAATTTGAAAAAATTATTCTTTCTGTTGCGCAGGTGCGAATGAATGAGCTGGGCATCAATGTGAACTCACCGAATGATCTAATCGCGCAGGCCAAGGAGATTGTTGGCCGACACAAGGATCTGCAGCATGCGGTGAGCAAGATGCGCAACGAGGTGACCGTCTACGAGAGCGAACAGAAGTTGCTGCTGAGCAAGCAGCTGAAGCATCTGCCCGAATACCAGAAACTGTGCGCCGTCAGCAGTGGCGGCAATGGCAAGGTGAAGTTGGAGCTGCCCCAGGAGCTGTCCGAAACGGCTGCCCAGGAGCTGGTCCTCAAGGAGATCGCGAATACGCTGAGCCAGCGAAAGAAGCTCTACGCTCAGGTCTCCACCATTGAGCAGGAAACGAGCTCGCTGCAAAAGTCTGCCGAGGAGCGGAGCACAGCCGCCTCCTTGCTTGCCCAGGGCACCAACATCAGTTTGGCCAGTGGAGCTTCAGCTGCTGGTGCTGCAGCAGCAACAAGTGCAACAAATGCAAGCAATGCAACCAATTGCAGCAGCAGCAGCAGCATCAGCAGCAAGCTGAACAGCGGCAAATCTTCGCGTCGCAGTCGCGAACATCGCGCACGCTCGCAGGAATGGCCCGAGGTGCCGGAGGTGGGCAAGATACAGGAGAGCAATCCGGAGGTGCTCGCCCAGAAGATACTCGAGACCTGTCGCCAGGTCGAGGCCGGCAAATTTCAGGCGCCGCCCGCCGCCGTCAATTTGATCAATGGCAAGCCCAAAACGGAGCCGAAGACGCCACCGGCGCCGCTCTACAAGGACAGCACGCTAATGCCGGCGCCCAAGCAGCAGCAGCAGCAGCAACAACCACAGCAACAACAACAAGTGCAACTGCAACAACAGGCTGTGCTGCTGCCCAAGTGCGAGCTGCCGGGCCTGGGCCGCAAACAGGAGTCACCCAAGGTGGCCAACTTTGAGGATCGGCTCAAGAGCATCATCACATCGGCGTTGAACGAGGACCAGGAGCAGCGCAGCAAGGCGCTGCCCAGCATGGAGACGACGCCGCCCGTGCCGAAGCGCAGCAAGCAAATGTTGGCCCAAACGAGCGGCGGCGGCGGCAACAATAACAGCCTGCAGAACATCATCACCGTCTCCACGCAGGGTCTGATGCACTTGAATGCCAACACGACCATATCGCCCATAACGCCGCCGTTGCCGGGTCCGCGCGCTGCTGCAGCCGCCTCCACGGCGCCGCCGCCACCCGCCAATTTACCCTACGGCAGCGCCTACATGAGCAGCAAGCAACAACAACAACAACATCAACAGCAGCAGCAGCAGCATCAACAACTGCAGCAGCTGTCCGGCAAGTATGGACTCAAGGAGTCCAAGTATGCGCCAGCACGATCCGGCGCCTCTGTGCCGCCGCCGCCACCACCGCCGCCCACGTCCGCATCCTCCTCCGCCTCCGCCACGCTGTATGCGTCGCCCCCAGATTTGGGCTACCATCGTCGACGCGGTTCTGTGAGCGCCAACAGCTACGAGCACTTTTTGGCGCAGCAACAGCAGCAGCAGCAACATGCGCTCCTTTTGGCCCATGTAGCGCAGCAGCGATTGCAGCAGCAGCAACAACAACAGCAGCAGCAACAACAACAGCAGCAGCAACAACATCCACATCATGCGCATCTTCATCATCATCAGGCAGCGGGCACGACAGCAGAGTTCAAGGCGCCGGCTGGCAGTCGCGAACAGATTGCAGAACAACAACAACAGCAGCAGCAGCAACAGCACCAACAACAGCAGCATCAGCAGCAGCAGCAACAGCTGCAACAACACAGCAGCTTAGAGCTGCTGCCGCGTTCCAGTTCAGCCAACTCGGACTATGCCGGCTATCGCGTGGAACGTCTAACGGTGCGCCCGCCCAGTCGGCCCAGCTCCAACTGCTCGCAGCCGGACTATACGCAGGTGTCGCCTGCCAAAATGGCGCTGCGTCGCCATCTCTCCCAGGAGAAGCTCAATCAGCCGCCGCAGGCGTTGCCCACACCGCCGCCGATGGCACTGGCGCCGCCGTTGACAGCCGGCAAGACAATCGGTGATCTGGTCAACGGCGAAATCGAGCGCACGCTGGAGATCTCGCACCAGAGCATCATCAATGCGGCGGTCAACATGAGCACCGGCACGGGCGCAGGCAGCGGCGGGAGCGGCAGCGGTGTCCACTTCATGGAACGCGCCTTCCTCGCCGAACGCACCAACGAGCGTCTGCTGATCAATCTGAATGCCCAGCGGCCGGAACGGGTGCACGTGCGACCCCTGGGCGAAGATGCGACCGAGCCGCAGCCCACCAACTACAGCCAGGTGGCAGCTAGCAGCAGCAGCAACAGCAACAGCAGCAGCAATCTGGCCACCTTGGCCCATGTCGCCTATGCCCAGAAATCGCAGCCGGGCGTACGTGCGTCCTCGTCGTCGCGTCCTGGACGCGATTACCAGCCGGTTGCGTTGCCGCGCGCCGAAATGATGGGCTGCATTGAGGCCTACTTCCACGAGGAACAGCAGCAACAGCAGCAGCAGCAGCTCCATCAGCAACAGCACCAGAAATCAAAGAACTCCGCTGGTGGTGCAAACGCGTTGCGTGCAACACGCTTGAATGGCGCCAATCCGCCTTTAGAGGGTAAGTCCTAAGCTATATGTATATATATATAAACTAAGAAACCTTAACTGATCACAAAGATCATAATCATAGCATAATTGTTTGAAATTGGAAACATGTTTGCTCCAATTTCGATAGATAAAACAAATTGTCCCTCGACTTGGTCCAATTGATTAAAATCACATATATTATTATTATTTGGAAATTATTATATTAATATAATATCCATAATGGAATTACATTTTTTCCAAAAAAAATAAAATAATAATAATAAATTTAATAACGTATTTGTGTATTTTAAATACATATTAAATCTAAAGTGATAATGCTGTCAAATTTGAAAGTTGGTTCAGATTTGACAAAGTGATAGGAATTTGCACCGAATACTCTATTTAATTCGGGAACTAGTATACTGACATATTCAGTAATTAGACCTTTTTAATAAATGTAATTTGAATTGCGCTAATTAATAATATTTATTAATTATTAATTTTTACCATTTACAAAAGTAAATTTATTACAATATTTATTTTTAATATACCAAATGGCCAATTTCCTTTTCATTTGCAAATATTTCATTTATAATAAATCAAACCAATATACATTCTCAAAAACAAATAAATAATAAACAACCAATTTATATACGAATTTAAAAATGTAGAAAGAAGACTCAAACTGATGACATCAATATGTATTAGAAGTACTCGCATTATACATTATACCAACAGCTGATGGAAACCATTTTGAACATCATTGTTTAGCAATTTCCTGATTTCCGCGGCAGCGATACAAGAATTCTTCTATTTGTTTTTTGGCGCCATCTTGAAGCTTCTAATATTTAATATAAATATTGTGCTCGTAGTTTATTAGAAACCAAGCCATTCAAGGCTAGGTGGCGCCACATAACTGAAACGTTTTTTATACCCGAACTCATTGAAAATGGGTAAAAAGGTTTTAATAGTTTTGTGCAAATGTGTGTAAGAAAGCATCTTCTATTCAGTCCGTCTGCCCATCCGTCAATATGAACGCTTTAACTTTGGAATCTACGAATGAAATAGAACTAAACTTTTCGATTATACATTCTCCCATACGCTGAGCTAGTTTATTAATCTATTTTTGTAAATATAGTAAAATTTTTAAATATTTGGAGTATTCAAAGCCAAAAATCTTAATTCCTGTACTACAAACTTGCGCTTTGGCTTGTTCATATATTTAAATGCTCTTTTAAAATTCAGTATGAATGCAGCTGGGTTCAGGGTATCACCTAGTCGGGCATGCTCGACTAGAGTACTCTTACATGTTTGGTTTGCATTGCTAATGCGCTTTGTTCACTTGTTGCAGGACTAGCCGCCTCGCTGCAGGACCACGTGCGAGCACGCAAATACAAGGAGGAGAACGAGGAGCGACAGGCGCCGCATTTCGCCCATCAAGCGCCGCCGGCGCATAGCTACCATCAGCAGCAGCAACCGCAGCAGCTTCATCACGCAGCCGTCGGCACAATGAATGGCACGCCGCACAAAGTGGAGTGTAAGCTATATATCCTCTTTTATATTGTGTATCTCTTATAGCCCAATTCCACCATAACCAACATACACTTGCATATTTTACATTTTTGCAATTTAATTGCATTAAATAAAACAACTGATTGGGTTGTTTGGTTTTTAAGCTACAGTCACCAAAATTAGGATATATATTACTGGGAAGCTCCCGTAGGTGTTACAGGAAAAATTGTCCGGCCACGACCCCACGCTTCTCCTCCCGGCTCAAAAACCGCGAAAATATATATCTCACACATTTTTAAAGCTAGGGTCCCCAAATTTGGAAGGTAAATAACTAGTCACCTCCTTTAAAGATCGGTAAAAAATTTCCCGATCACGCCCACTCCATCCCCCGCAAATCGAAAAAAACAGTTTTAAAGTCTGAGTCATCAAGTTTGGTATGTAGATAGCTGGAGACCTCCCCCAAAAATTGCGACCTTGACTTTCCGGCCACGCCCACTAGAATGCCCCCCTAACACCCCCGCCCTTAACGGTACAAACATTTCAGCCACTATTTATTATTGCGAATTTTTGTTTTTAATCGATTGTGTTAGTCATAATTAGTATAAAAATCAACATTAATCCCGATTCTGAGGTGAAATTTTTTGTCAAAAATCATGCCAAAATTGGCACAAATTTTGACAAGTGAAGCTCTCGGATCCATAGCTCCCATACTTAAAACTTCCATAACTTTGTCAAAACTGAACTGATTTTCATGTTTGATGGCATTTTGGTCATGTTTTGTCATCTAGATTAGTTCTACATTTAAAATATATACATTTTTGAAAATATCATTTTTTCATTTTTTTTTGTGAAAATATCATGTACCCCACCCTTATTCATTTTCGAAAAAAATTTTTTTTCAAAATTTAAAATTTCGAATTTTTGTTTTTAATCGATTGTGTTAGTCATAATTAGTATAAAAATCAACATTAA
>SCDS01000014.1:13425-156198 GCA_004149465.1 Drosophila nigromelanica
TTCATGTTTGATGGCATTTTGGTCATGTTTTGTCATCTAGATTAGTTCTACATTTAAAATATATACATTTTTGAAAATAATTTTTTTTTTTAAATTTATTCGAAAAAAATTTTTTTTTCAAAATTTAGAATTACGAATATCTCTTTTTAATGGATTGCATTTGTCATAATTAATTAGAGATTACTTCTGCATTGCACAAATAATTCCTGGCTGTATGTTTTATTACACTGTGAACGAGTATTGCGCTGTCGGTTACACCCGACAGCGACGTTCTTACTTGTTTTTAAATTGAAAAACTTACTCGGGGCGACTTGCAAAAATAAAATTTGTAAAAACATATTGGTAAAACGTACAGGATATATATTTTAAACACTTACATACATACAAAACATTTTTGAAATGTTGTTAGTGGAATTGGGCTATGATGGAGATCTGTGAGAAAATGTATAAGCAACATATTGCACATACTTTATATATATTTTAACATTAAAAAAAACATACATAAGAAATGTTGTTGGTGGAATTGTACGATTGTGCAAAAATGATTCATCTGATATTTTGTCCTTTCCAGTGGGTGTTAAGCGCAGTTCCCCGCTGGGGCCGCATCAGCAGCCATCGCGACCCGCCAAGTTGGCGCACTTCGATCAGCAGCTTGGCCATGCGCATCAGCATCTGTACGTGAATAGCAATGGGGGACAGGCTCTGCCGCCGCCAGCACATGATGCCACCACACCGTCGCCGACGCCGTCGTCTTCATCCTCGTCCTGCGGCAGGCGCAGCAAGTTGCTTGTGGAGCCGCCGCTGCTAATGAGTCCCGAGATCAACTCGCTGATGGGCGACGAGCGACCTCTGCAGCTTTCGACGAGCCATCAGCAGCTGCACCACCAGCAGCAGCAACAGCAGAAACCACATCATCACGCCCAGCAGCAGCAGTCGCTGCGTGCCACGCATCAGAACAGCCACAGCATCACGCCCACCATTGTGGGCGGCCAGCGCTCCAATGCCGCCGATGACGGTAAGCCATTCGTATATCCAGTCACAGCAGCAGCATCACACACACACGCATTCCATGCACCACGCGCACCACCAGCACATGTAACATATCATCTGTTGCACCACTATCAAACACGACTCGCCACCCAATCGGTGGCTCAAGATCTAACCATTAAGAACAGACGGTCAAACGTCACCGCTTCGTCGGATGATGACTCTGACACCAACAGCGTCTCATCCTCGAGCTCCAACTCCAGCTCCAGCTCTAGCTCTAGCTCCAGCTCAAACACCACTAGTTAAAATACTCTGCGCACAATTTACACATTTTATACAAATATTTACACTTTACATTTTTTTTTAACTATTGCACTTTTTTTGTAAATACATATATACACAAATTTTACTCAGAGTTACGTTAAACGATTTTTATTTTATCTACTTTACTGTATTATGTTTACTGTGTGTTGTCCGTAGTTTGATTTATGTTGCTTTCTCGTTGTAGAACATTATTTATTTTTTGTATTTTGCACTCTTATTCTGTAGTTTGAACTTTTACTATTTTGTTTTTAATTCTGCTTTTTTCTTACAATTTTTTGTTGTTAACATAGAAATTACTGCTCTAGACAAAAGAAATCAAAGGTAACCTAACAATATTTAACTTATTTTGCCTAACAGTGGCGTGCCAACATCGGTAACAAATCCACATAAAAACGAGTTTTATGCTAAATTGTTAAATTTATTAGTTATCGCTATTTTGAAAATACATTGTTTCCGAATTGCCTTAATTTATTATTTAAAGATCAATACATATTTCGTTAATCACGGATCATTTTGGAATTATATAATTATATACTCGCTCAAGTGCTGTTAACGATCTCTTTTATTTTTTTTTTTTTGGAAATTAATTACACCCAGTTTAAAAATCTTTTAATATGTGAATTAATGCTTCAATATGTGATTGTATCAATTTATATAATGTTATAAATATCGAAAAAACCGGGAAATATAGATAGGGAAAATTGCAAGGATTAACATACTTAAAACGACTGATAATAAACCAAATTTTTGTTGTTGTCTGCAAACATGAAATATTACAAAAAACTTTATCACCATAAAAAAAATAAATAAAATTAATGAAAGTGTCAAATACATGGTACATTTTATGCTAATCTATCATTCAGTTTTTTGCGTTATACCAAATAAATCATTAAATTCATGATGTATAAATTTACACATGACACATACACACCCACACACACCCACACATGTACACATACCCACGCTCTCTGTAAAAAAAAACGTACATCAATTTCAATCAACTTTTTGTTGGATATTAACAATCTCCACTGGAATGTTTTTTTTTGCATTATTAAATAATTTTCAAATATTTACTAAAAAGAAAAATCAAACAATGGACAAAATTTATAAAAATAAATTTTAAAAAATAATAGCGCCCCATTACTTATCCAAAACTCGACTTTATATCCCTTCTATTATGCTCTACTCCCCTACAGTTACCAATTCGGCAACGCACCGTACTATAACTAATTACGATCCCAGACGTCGACTTCGCACACCGACTTCGACTTTGTCTGGCGCCACGAAACAAACAGCTACCAATTGTAATACTCATAACAATGGATTTGTTGTGGCCGATAGTAGTAGTTCCAATAAAAATACCAACCATTGATTACCTCAAAATTCTCAAAACCAAACCCAACAAAATTAAAAAAAAAATGCAATTAAATCATCATGAAAATCCCGAAAAATGCCAAAACGTGTTGTTGTTGAGAAGCAGAGTACAAAATACCACATCTAATATACTTAAAAAAACATATAAAAAGACAAAACATAATTTATTTTACGTTCAATAATTTAATCTAACCGAATTAAAAAAAAATATATATTAGTATGTTATATATACACACACATATCAAATTTAAACATGAGCATGAGGTAAGTTCTGTTGCGCCTAATTGGTTTATTTATCTATTAATTTCATTTAATTTTTAATTTTATTTAATATTTGATTATCTTTTGCAAAACTTTCTAATTTAATTTCACACGCACACACACGCCGCAAAATACAGCTAAACACATGCATAAACACCATTAAGCAACTAGTTGAGTCAACTGTACCAAATGTTTAGGGCGCGTTATCGTTATCATCATCGCTACTACACACACACGCACACACACACACACACACACATATTCCACCCACATACACAACAACAGTTGTTGCTGTTTTCAAACAATCGATTTTATAATGTTTATATCATCTAATCTATGGCTTATATCTTTCCATGGCAGACGATGTCATTGCCGCCGACGATGAGTCCCACTGGCAGCACCGCGTCAGCTCTGGCTTCGACCGCCTGGTGGCCTTCGCCAGCACTGAGCTGGACAAGACGCGGCGATCCATTGATGGCGACACGGTGCCCGCCTCGATCAGTTGCAACACCTCGCCGGATTCGGGCATTACGCATAGCAGCAGCAATTCGGATGCGGCGCGCACATTTCTGTCTACCTCGTCCAGTTCGTCGCAGCTGGAGCTGCCAATCAACAACAGCAGCAGCAGCAGCAGCGGCAGCGGCAGCGGCAGCAACAACAGCAGCAGCAACCTCTACGCCAGCCAGGTGCACAACCTGAGCCATCATCCGTACCAGCAGGCGCATCATCATCAGCAGCCACTCCAACAACAACAGCAACAACAGCAGCAGCAGCCACTGCAACAGCAACAGCCACACTTGGCGGATCATTTGAGCGACAGCAGCATGAAGTCAACCGCCTCCTCATCGCTGCACGCGAAGACCGTCTCGCCGGTGGAATCGCCGCCGCTGTCCGATGTGGGTCTGCCGCGCACGCCCAGTCCCAGTGCGGTTAGCGTGGCGACACCACCGCTGGCCCACGCACCGTCGCAGGTCAGCGAGCTGCGCATTCCGCTCAAGTATCAGCGCAAGTCGAAGAGCGGCTCCGAGAAGCACTACAAAAAGAAGTTCTGTGAGCGCAACTGGGAGTACGATTGTGACGAGCTGCTGGCCTACTCCAATTCCAGTGCGCCGCCAACGGCAGCCGATGCCGCCGGCAATGGGCCACCATCGCTGGATGCGTCCGGCGGCAATGTTGCCGCAACGCCGCCGCCGTCTGTGCTCGGCAAATCGGGCAAGTCGCCAAAGGAGAAATCGTCGCCGCATCACGGCGCCAATGCGAATGCAAATGCAGGTGCCAACAGCTATCATCACCATCACAAGTCGTCCAAGTTTCGGCCCAAGGGCAAGGATTGGGACTGGTCGTTGGACAGCAGAAGCAACACGGGCGAGCCGACGGCCACCACATCGAGTAATTAATGTACATTAATTTAGTTCAATTTGCTGATCAGAATGAGTATTGGAACAATTGGCGTAATGAAAATCACAAAAAAAAAAACAAACAAAAACAAAAGCAAATTATGCAGTGTTTGTTTTTGCTATATGTTTAATTTTAAATAATTTTCAATCGATTCGAATCGAGTGGACTTTCAATTTTAATCTGTAACTAAATGAATTGTGTTTATTTGTAGTTAACTTATTGTATAGCAGCGATTTTTGCCTTGTTTTTTATTATGTGTGTATGTTTATTTGCGTAAATTGTAAATTAGGTTAGTGTAGCATATTTTTAACTGAACCATGTGTGTTAGATCTTAAGACACCATTCGGCAACAACAACCCCCAATTACTGATGAACAATGTTACTGTCTTTATTATTACCAAGTTTACTTTTATTATTATTATATGATCACGATTATTAATTTTAAAATGTATTTAATTTTTTATCGTTTAATTGATTTGTATTCGTTCTTAAGTTGTGTGTTTTGTCCTTTTATTTGGAATTGTGTGTTTTTATGATTTTTAAATAAATTTTTAAACTAATTACAAACTACTCACGTGTATGTTGGCTATTTCTTAACCATAAACTTGAGTTGCCAATTTCTAGATTGAATCAGTTGAGTTGCCAATTTCTAGATTGAATCAGTTGCCAGCTTAGTTACAGTTTCTCGGATTGGGACCAACAAGCTTCAAAAATCGATCCGTTCCTGTTCGCAAGATATACACGTATATGTATTCAAAATTGTCAACGTCGCTTCCAAAATCGTACTACAAGAAAACTATATGCATATAATAACAATAATAAAATAATAAAAATGCATTAAACGCTTGGCAATAAGAAATATTCGAGCATACGAAAATAATAATAAATGCACGTTTACAATTGTGTTTTTTTTTTGGCATTCTTACAAATTTAATTTCGCTTAGAAATTATACGAGTATATAGCATATACATAAATACAACTTTTTGGTGTACTTTAATGAAAAACAAGGCGTGTCTGCGGCCGCCTTGCTCAAAATTACCAAGATGATACTTTAACTATAGTCTTACACAATACAAGAACAGTAGGAAAACAAAAGCAACAACAAGAAGCAGGCAGCAGGACAACAAGTAACCTTATTAATTAAAGAATTTTCCACCTCAGCGAAATAACAACAATTTTATATATATTATATACATACATAAATAATATAGCAGTAGCGGCATATACAACATATAGATATATATATATAAATATATGTATATATACATGAATCAATAAGCATATAACAATATGTTCATGCGACCATTCCGTGGGGCAATTTCGATTGCAAATCATAACATGGCGCCCAACGTGTGCTATTAAAACGGGCGGATTTGCAGTGAAAGTTGACGCGAAAGTGTAACGGAATGGGACAAATGTAAAGGCAAAAACAAGTCAGATATCAGGAAACAAGTAAGCAGTAAACAAATAAACATGATTTACAAGCATTTAAAACCCAAAAAAAAATATTTAGTAACATACATATATAAAATATATACGTAACCATATTTAACAAATAGTGTTTTGTATGATAAATTACAAGAGGAACCCAAAATACAATTATAAATATATTAATAAATACTAACACGATAAGACCCCTAGCAATTTAATTGAATTTTCAAATGTGCTATTAGCGTAGTGTAATATTAACATTTAAAGAACAAGTATATAATGGCGCATAAATGATTTTTATACGTATATATATATATATATATATATATATATATATATTATATTTACCATCATATGCAGAGTCGAAGGGCTACGAAAAACAAACACGAAAACCACAACAATAATAATTTTATAAACAATAAATGGTAGCCCGACAACATGAATCAATGTAGCAAATGTAATATTATTTGGCGCTATTTAAATGTAATGTCAAAATGCATATAAAACAAAATAGTTAAATTTACATAAAACAAATTAACATACAAGTATTTAACTAAAGAGTAAGTAAACGCAACTAATTAATAACGACAACAAATAAATTTAACAAATGAAAGTTTAACAACAAGCACACGCATATTATAATTAACGGTATTATTATGTATATTTAAAAAATATTTATTGCATATTAATATTATTATTTTAAACTTAAAAGTTTAATAAAAGAAAAACACAAAAAATTAAAATTGCGACTTTTGAATTAGATTATTAAGCAACAAACATAACATTTCAACAACAATAATAACAAGTAGGAACGCTGCAGTCGGGCGTTACCGACTCCGTTATATTCGTTCACGTTATCGAATTGCCAGCCTCCCAGTGGGCGTGGCACAAAAATCTTAACACTGTCTGAAGAGGATAACTACGAGTATACATATATCCAAAGTTTCAAGTCTCTATCTTCAATAGCGCCGAAAAAGTTGCGTTCATCCGGACGGACAGACGGACAGCATGACGGATATTGCACAAACCTAATATACTAGTTTCCCTTCGTGAACGATTATAAAAATATCTGTGTTTTTCAAGTAGCCATCAACAAGTAGACTTGATTATTGAAAACCATGTCACATGTCAAATTATTAATCAGCATGAATATTGAATAATACTTTGCCGCCAGTAGACCCAATTTCTTTGGATTAAGACACAGATTTTTGTTTGTTCCATAGGTTTTTATTGACTTTAATTATATTTTTTTTTGTATTTCATTCAAATATCTTATAAAAAATTACAGTTTGGTTCGTTTATCTTTATGTAACTATTGTATTTAGAATCGTATTGTTTTTCATTTGTTTATCAAAGTGTTCCCAGTGAAAATATTATATGATAATGTGATCATATTCCTTAGGGGCTATTTCTATTTGTTTGAAGCGCTAGCAGCTGAAAGCGGATACGTGCATATCCAGTTTCTTAGCTTTGACTGTTTTGCTTAAATTAACATAGATACATGCGCGGAATTTTATTATTTTGTTTAGAATTTAGCTGACAATGCTTATGGTTTTGTTTCTTTTATTGGGGGGAGTTTGGATAGTTACATATTTTTGCTTGAATGGTTTGATTGCTGACTATATTTATTCTTTGCTGAATTCGAGGTCTCTAACAAATTCACATATTTCCCTAGCTCTAACTTTGCGTTTTGTAAATGAGGGTATATTTTGTATAATATATATTTATATATATATATATATATATTGTATACGTAGCTTACTGTTCTCTGTTTGAACGCATTTGCATTGTTTTGTGTGTATATTTTATGGTATATGCAAGAATATAATTGTTACACAATAACGCCTGAGGCACATTTATGAATTATTTAAAAAAATTTTTTATTTGTAATTTTTACAATTAAAAGGTGGTGAACGCAAGTACACTTTAAAGGTGTGTGTTTTTATATACCCAAAACCCATTGAAAATGGGTAAAAATGGATATAATGGTTTTGTTTTTTTTTTATAACTTTTTGTTTGTTTTATAAACAAATTAACATTAATTTGTAGTAGGGAATAGAAATTGTGATTCATTGAACTGAACGGATATCTTAACTTTGTTCAAACTCATAGAAGCCTACTTGTGTAAACAGAAAAGGGCGTTGGACATTTAGCATAGCAACAACACTAATAGTACGGATAGAATAGATGAAAATTTAAACCTAAAGAAGTAGCAACAATAGGAGAGGTGCTGCTCCTATTATGCGCTATTATTAAACAAAACATTTTCAATAACAAACAAACAATTACGACTAATTACAGACCACTTAATAATATTGTTTAGTGATAGGATAGAAAATATAACAATTAAATTGAATAGAAAATAGCAAATTCACAGTACTAAATACATAGATTGTTAATAAAATCGAAAGAAGGTCGACCAATTGTCAGATATCAAGGTTGCCTGATACCTTGATAAAGTTCCAAATTGATTTAATAACAAGTTCTACAGAAATACGTTACGTCACATACACGCACGCACACACACACACACACACACACAGTTATACACTTGAACTTGATAATTGTTACAGTTGAATGCTTGCCTTTTGTTCAGGCCCACAACATGTGTTAGCTTATAATTATTATCTGTAGGGCTCTTATCGGGATCGACCGAAGACAGGACCATTTAAAATATTACATCCTATTATCTGCTATGTGTATATTTGTTTTTAAAACCGCTGCACGTTGAATTCTTTCAGACTTTACGTTCGTTTCATTTGTAAGGTTCCCTACTATGTTTGTTTTTTTTTCTTCTTTAAATTTGTGTTTTGTTTGTTTTCAAATCGAGGGTCAACAGTAAAAACTATTCAACTATAGAAAATTACAAACATTTTCCAGCTGTTGCCCGCTTTATAACAGTACAGGCATAAATAATTACAACTTCTACATACACATAAACATATGTACATATTTGCACGCACACACATTCAACAAGGGCCTGAGGGTTACTTGGTTCGGGCTGATTTCAATGTCATGCAAAAACAATTCCCTTGATTGACATTGAAATTTACATAAATTGTTATTTGGATATTGTTGAAACCAATTGGAGCTTAGCTTGAGGCATTTTTGCGAAGAGAAAGCTCGTACCAGGACACACATCAAATATTTTACAATAATAACTTAGGTAATCACAACAACAAACTTATGCCATTTGGCAAATTAATGAGCGTGGCGACAGACAAACAGAGATAGAGGGAGAGGGAGAGAGAGCGGAAGGGAGTGAGTAGGAGACATTTACAACTTATCCACATGTTGTAGCAGACAGGTCATCACCAATTCTTCTGGCTGTGTCTCGCTCGAATTCTGCGCCTGTGTTTGAGTTTTCTCTTCGTGCAAATTCTACAAGTTGTCGAGTAGGTCGGCGGCACCAATTATGGCCTCCACATCGCTATTTGGCGCCCCGTCGTCAATCAGCGCATCGCTGCTGAGCGTCAAGACGGCATCGGTGGCACTGCCAACGCCAAAGACCGCCACCGCCGGGGATGGGAGGCTGTCGATCGTGTTGCCGTTGATCAGAAAGTCGTTGTGCAGATCCACGGGACTGTAGCGAAAGCGCGGTGTCGTTATGGGTGTCGTTGGCATCGATTTCGATATGTCCAGCACAGTGCGCGATCCGTACGTTTGCCCATCAGCGGGAATAGTGCCCCAATTAAAGGCTGGTGAGATGTTGAAGAAGCCACTGGCCGCATTGCAGCTGCCATTGTTCGCACTGAGGCTGCTGTGGCAGCCCTGCAGCTGCGATTGCTGGTGCGGCAGCGGTGTGGAGGGCACTGAACGGGAGACAATGCCGCCCGCACTGCCAGCGCTGCTATAACCGCTCGAGGAGCCAGCCGAGGAGCTGCATGTAGTCGCGGTTTGAATGCCGCCAAACTTATTGAAACCGGGCGAGATTAGCGCAGCGACATCCACATCATTATAGAGCGGGCGCTCAGTGGCATCCACATCGATGCCTGCCAGCTTCAGTGCATCAGCCGACATACTCTCGCTCTCCGCGAACAGTTCATCCATGTCAATGGCGACGGCCTGGTTCAGCTGGCGATTGTAGCCCGCCGACGGTGAGTGGTTGCTGCTGCGCTGCAGCTGTGACAATGGCACCGATTGCGAGCGTTGCGTTTCATTGAGCTCCATGTTGGCGCCGCTCAGCGCCAAGCTTGTTTCCAAATCCATTGAGTTTTGATTGACCAGCAGCTCCACATGGTTGCCATTGTTGTTAGTGCTGTTGGTGCTGCTGTTGCTCTCGCTGAACTGGTTGCTGTTGCCGCTAAACGACCAATTGACGCCCATGCACTGCTGCAGCAGCGAGGGACTGGGCGGCGCCGAGGCGGAGCTGCTGCTGGGATAACTGTAGACATAGCTGCGCCGGCGCCTGTGCGCGCAAATCATGGGATCCCCATTGCCGTTGCTGTTGTCAAAGTCCAGTGATTGCTGCTTGGTCAGCAAGCTGGAACGCTGGCGCATGCGTGTCAGGCCAGGACTAGCGAAACAGTTCTGCGTGGACAGCTTGCACGTTGTTGCTGCAGCTGATGTTGTTGCTGCCGCTGCCGATGTTGTTGCTGCGTTGCTGCTGTTGCCGTTCGTGTTTGGGCTAATGGGCAGAAAAATGCAGTTCTTGTTATTGCCATTGCTGGACGCGTTGCTTAAACTAATTTTGCGCTTGTTGTTGTTGTTGTTTTTGCTGCTGTTGCTGTTAACGCGCAGCGGTTGCTGTTGCTGCTGTTGTTGTTGATGCTTTCGTGACATAAGTGCCAGAGACGCTGAGGCAGAACCCACAACATTTGCTGCTGTTGCTGCTGCTGTTGGCAAAGGCATTGAACGACGCATCTGCAACTGTTGTTGTTGCTGCTGCTGCTGTTGTTGCAGTTGCATCGCAGTGGCTGTTGTTGCCGACGCCGTTGCCGACCTGGCAGTTGCCAATGCACTTGTTGTTGCAGCAGCAGTAGCTAAGGCAGCTTGTGGATTTCTGTGTTGTTCTGCTTGAGCATCTAAGGAAATCAGTTGTTTTTCCTCAGCGTCTCCCATCGGAAAATATTGAAGCAGCTCGGTGTCGGGGCCCTCGGAGTTCTCCTCCTCATCGTCGCCGGGCAGAAAGTAATCGTCGAGCTCATGCTTGTCCATATTGCATATGCTAATGACACGCTCCCGTGGCAGTCCCAGATTCTCAGCCAGTCCGGCGTCCTCTCCGGCGGCGGCCAACGCGGCCGCGTTCTCTGCCATCACGCGCTTGGCCCGCAACAACATCATGTTGCGCGATGCGACCTTCGGTGTGCTGCTGTTCGTGTCCAGGCTGCTCGACGGACTTACCGAACTGGGATTGTTCAATTGCGCCGGCGGACCCATCGACATTGCCGTCACATTCACGGGCGAACTGTCGGGTGGCGGCAGCGCAGGCGGCGGTGGAGTCGCTGCCGTTGTGGTAATCACTGGGGGCACGAGCAGAGTGCCAGCACCTGTGCTGCCACTGCCACTGCCACTGCCGCTGCTGGGCGAGTTGGCCCAGAAGCCTTTCGTCTGCTGCGCCTTGAGCACCTTCTTGCAGAATATATTGGTGGTGTTGTACTCTTCCGCCTCGTCCTTGATGACCAGCCCAATGGGTGACAGTGGCTTTTGTGTTGGCGCCTCCGCCTGCAGCTCTAGCAGCTTGGGCGTCAGATTTCGGACAGCATTGCTTCGCGGTTCTGTGGCCAGATTCATGGGCAGAACTTGTTGCTGCTGCTGTTGTTGTTGCTGTTGCTGCTGGGCTGTTAGGTAGCCTCCGGGTGAGTCTATAATCTCCTGCTTGATCATTAGAATCTGCTCCGTTTTGTGATCGTCGCCGACTGCTTCCTGGCTGCTGCCCGCATCGTGGGCGGCATTCGGCTGATTGCAGCTCGATTCGGAGGATGTGGAACCTTTGCGCTTCTTTTTGCGACGCTTCTTCAGCGGTCCCATGTCCTGTCAAGGATGCAAATGAGTAACAATAAAGTGAACATTTGCTGGCATTGGGATAAACTTACTGCAAGCATTCGCTTCTCTTTGGGCTCCCTAGGCGTATATTTTTTGGGCGCCACTCCAGCATTTATTGTTGCATTGTTGCTCCTGATGCGCGTGGCCAGCTCCGTGACGCTCTCCAGCTTGGTGTTGAGCAGCTTTTCCGCCCAAGTGCGCACCACATCCCAGCTGCCGTCGTTGTCGCTGGCCGCACATTGTGCGCCCGCTGCGACGCTAGGTGATCGCTTCAACGGTGGTGCTGTGGTGGCTTCTGTGGTGCCAGTCTCATCGAGTGGCTCATCCTTGCACAGTGCCGGCAACTGTGGCGGCGTCAGTTTGGTCGTCTTCCGCATGGCCGCATAACAGTAACGCGAATTGCCACGTGTGCCCAGACGCCGAGGACGCACGCCAGGGAATACCTGCTTCATGACCTTACCAAAGTCAGCTGTCGACAGCGGCTTGATGCTCAGGCGTTCACAATATGCACTAATAAATTAGAAATACTTTTATTAAATTGGTTTTCCGTGAAATTTGATGTAAATTAGATGAGAATTTGAAAGCAACTTCTTATTTACTATTTACAAGCTTTAAATCAAAGACAATGCTTTCAGCAAGGAATTGGAAACTTTTCAGAAATAAGGATTAGCATTTTTGTAAATTTAATTTGAAGCTAAAATATTTCAAATATTCAAATATAAAATATTTCAGGAAACAATTTCCCATACAGTTTAAGCAAAAAATCAAATTTTAATTATATTATAACAAATATCCATTTTGTAAAATATTTCTTTAAACTATAGTTTTGTTTTCAAGTTGGACTTACTTTTATAAAAGGAATACATATTTTATAGACCTGATGTACGATCGATCTATGATCATATTTATAGACATATGTCAATGGTCATTCTTTTTAACTTACATATAATCATTGTAAACGTCCTGTTTGGGTATGGAGACCTGAGCATCGTGCTCGAGATGCGAGCGCACCCAATTAATGGTGTGATTAATCTCGGAACGCGTGCCCAACGGATTTTGTGGCTGTCTAAGTGGGTCGGAGTCCGCACTCTCGCCGGGCAAACGCAAATACAGAAACAGTTTCTCAATGGGCTTCAGGCATGCGACATTCTCCAGAATCTGAGAAATCTGCAACTTCGCCGAGTCACTAAAAAGTAAACATAATCAGTTTTCGTTAGCTGGCAGTGGGCAATGTCTGGTGGTTACTCACTCCAGGCTGGTTTCAATGACCTGCTGGACGCGTCGCATGCGTTCCTCGTCGCTGGTCAGGGCATTCATCACGTTCTCCGCAATTGTGGAGTTAATGGCGCCACTGGGCGCAACTGGAGGAGCAGCTGCTGAGCCGCCTTCACCGGGGTGTGGATGAGGCGGATGTGGTGGTTGTGTATGCCTTGCTGCAGCTGCTCCTGGCAGCGTTGATGCTGTCGAAGAGGCATTTACATTCATCGCATGCATAATTTTGCCCAGCTCCAACTGCTGGGCGCTGTTGAAGGCGTTGACAAACGCGAGGCCAGCACTGCCGGCGACCGCTGCAAAGGGATTGGGCGTCAGCACAGATGTGGCCCCGATGGCCCCAGTGGCTGGGGCATTCACATTTGCAAACACTGGCGGCACAAAGCCGCCGCTGGGAGCAGGTACATTTGTGGGTGTGGGCGACACTTGGGACTGGGCGAGTGTCGGGGGATGCGCCACAATTGGCGCAATGGTCAGTGGCGATGATTTGGCCGATTGTTGGTGAATTTGCGGGGCCTGGAACCGTCCTGACGTATAGGTGGGAATGTCCGGGACCGGCACGCTGCCAATGACATACGGATTTGTAGCAATTGTTGCTGATGTTTCGTATATGGAATTGGAATTGGGATGGGGTTGCTGGTGCTTCTGCAGCGACGTCGATGCCGTTGATGCTGTTGCGCCTCCCGCTGGCGTTGCCGCCGCCGCTGCTGCTGATTTCGCCGTCCACTGCGCACCACTGATCTGGCCATGCTTCTCGGACATGTTAGGCGGTTAGGGCTGGTTAACTACACCAACGCAAACCACGGCGAGCCACCAGCCAGCGGCAACCTCTCTTCGTGGTTGCTCCTGCGCACACTTTGACTTTTGCACGTCACTCGCTGTTATTTCGCTATTTGTTATTGTTATTACCGATGCTGACGGAATGTTCAAATTCGTCGAAGAGCGTACGCATTAAATGTGTGCTGACGCGTGCTTTAGGAGATGAAGATTGCGAAGTCGATAACTGGTGCGACGAACATTTTGGCGACGACGGAAGACACGGATGTTAACGGCGCAAGATAATAAACCATTTTGGCTGTGCCTACTGCATGAGCAAGGCGACACCTGCGACGCCAGATGCAATTTATGCTTCGATTGCTGCAATTCCAACACGATAGCTATTTTTTAATATGATTACAAAATATATTGGAATAATCCATTTTTCGCGGAGATAAGAGCTCCGTTTCTTCTGCGTCTCGAAAAATACACACGCTATGTGCCCAGATTCGGCAACAGTTAAATATACCACATGATCTCAATTGTAAACACCGTGTTGCATTTTGATAACTTTTGCTTATATGTACACAGTTCAAGTCAATTATTTTTAATAATAATAATTAATAATAATTTAATAATAATTTTTTGTTTTAGTTAACGCAATCCAATCTTTTTATTGCAAACATTCTGTTTGTTACACTGTATACGATTTTTTTGTTGGTATTTTATCCTTAGTCCTCTTATTTTAGTATATTTTACTTGTTTGTGTGCACCGTACTACAAATCAGAAAGCAAGTGCGATAAATACATATGGATGCAATATAATATTTTTCTGTTAATTATTACTATTAATATAAATACAGTTGTCTTGCTTTAAGGTCTTACATAGATGTTAAAACAATCAGTGTACTGAAATGTTGATTTTCATTTATTAAGTTGTTATCTATTTTGGACAATACTCGTGTTATCGATTACGATTGTGTCATGTAATCGCTACTCAGAAAAAATGGCGATTTATTAACAAGACGGACGCTTTACCTTTACACAACACAGACAAAATTTTAACACTAAAATACTGTTCTATACAGCAATTAAACAAAATATGCGCGCTGAACTTGGACCAAACATTTGCCGAGTGTGCTTAGAGCCCAGCCAGCGCTTACAACGCATTGACGAATCCCGCGAGGAGGGCGAGGAAACCCCAAATGAAATGCTAATACAACTGCTGGGCATTTCATTCAGTAAGGTGAATATTAATCATTTAAATGTTCGTGTCGTACGTATTACACTTGTTTTTCAACATTTCCGCACCGCAGCTTAATGGAAAAGATCAGATTCCTGATGGAATCTGCAAGCCGTGCAAGGTAGAGCTCAACATGGCATTCCAGTTTCGTGAGAAGGCTTTGCGCAAGCAGGCCGAAATCGAAGACTATTGTCGGGAGCTGGGCCTGCTGGATGAGGCCGAAGATTATCTAATCAAGGAGGAGTTGGGCCCTCAACATCACCAGCAAGTCGACGACGACGAAATGCACGAATTTGTGATAAACGATACTCAAAGTCCGGGTGAGGGCGAAGTTGACGACGGTGGCCAGGGCGATGAATTCGTCGAAGTTGACGGCACTCACGAACAGGAGGAGGTAATCACAGACGACATCGAGTACTTGGAGGACAACTATACCATAGAAATGAATCCCGAGCACGATGAGGTTGTGCTCGAAACGAAATATAATGACACGGTAACGCATGGTGATATTAAGCTAAGGCGTGGTCGCACACGTTTTGGCGTGAATATAGTAAAGTCCCAGCATGAAGAATTGCAGCATTCATATGGTCTGGCCGATGGTATTGACACGAAACCTAGGCGTGGACGGGCCCGTCCAGGTCTCAACTCGCTGCGCACTTCGGATGGCACGGAAAAGGGCGGCTACGTCTGCGATGTATGCGGCAATTTCTATGAGAAGCGTGGACGCATGATGGAGCATCGTCGACGTCACGATGCTGTATGTCAATACCAGTGCGAGTAAGATAGATATTCGATAGATAGATTAACAGTAGTCTCTGACCTTGATTCTTTGATTTGTAGACTCTGCGATGCAAAGTTCCAAGTCCGCGAACAGCTGCGCAAACACATGTATTCCCACACAGGTAGCAAGCCATTTAAGTGCAGCTTCTGCAGTCGTCAGTTCTTCTACGAGAGCGTGCTAAAATCGCACGAAAAGTGAGTGGCTGCAGCTGGAGTCTTCGAATATACTGTCTGTATTAACTGTATTTTCTACACCCAACAGTGTACACCGCGGCATCAAGCCATATGTGTGCAAGGTATGCGACAAGGCCTTCGCCTACGCACACTCGCTGACCAAGCATGAGCTCATTCACTCCGACATCAAGCTGTATCGTTGCGACTACTGCCAAAAAGATTTCCGCCTTTTACATCACATGCGCCAACACGAGGAAACTAAATGTCATCAAAATGCGGTTATGCTGGCCGAAACATTGAAGTACGAACGGGAGGAGCAGGATGTTGAGCTGCTTGCTGGGGAAGAGTTAAAGGATGTTAAGATTCGACTGTCCCAGCAGCATATGCTGTCTTAAATACTTTGCACTACAAATATTATCACCACAGCGTATTAAAGGTCTGTGTTGTACTTTTAAGTAGGTTCTAAATGTAATCGCATATTAAATCATGATTTCACAAACAAGAAGTGTGGTTATAAATGTTAATTATGCACAGTAGTAGGAATAATTAACTGATACAAAGGATTGAGTGTTAGTTTATTATGTTTTTCCTATTTGTCTATTGATTTGTATATGTGCACCCTAAATATATTAAAGGTGCGAAAATCCGTCTCAAAACCGTCTTGTTTTGTGTCTTAATTTTTTTCAAATGGGTCGTAAATCTTGCGCATATATATATAATTATGAAAACAAATTTTCAATAATATATTTTTTGAATTTCACATTCTTGTAAAGATGCCACTGTTCCTTTTATTCTCTGAAAAACAATTTTGGTAACAAAAAGATCATTTCATTCCGAAATCACCGAATTATACATATGGTACATACATATATTAATGATCAGGATTAAAAGCCGAGTCGATTTGTTTCACGGATTTTTAACTATGCAAATTAGGTTAAATAGCAAAAATTTGTATTTAAAAAAAAGCGTTTGAGCTGATATATAAAGCTCTCACCCTGAAAGTATACAATATTATTATTCTAACCCTATGAAAATGGGTTAATCATGTCGTTTTTCAAACAAGTTATTCCTCCCTCTACATATACGGATAATTACCATATCCATGTCAGTTACACTGCAGTTGAACTGCATTTTCTGTCCTGAAAATTCGGAATCGTTTCTAATTCCTCTCCATAAAAAAGGCGAAAAATGTTGTGGTATTTCCAAAGCTTTTAAGACAATTATAAAATCTCTACTGCTTTATTTATAATCATCTTGTATATAACTATGTGACTTTTGATCCCATTTACAAGCCGAACTCGACGCCTTTAAGTCATAATAACCTTAATCTTAATTGTTCTAAATACAATGTAATGACTTCATCATATCAATATGGTCAATCAGGGTATGACTATGCTTTGTTCTATAATATTACGAACACTAATAATAATAATAATAAACATATTTACTATGTAATTGTTATGTGAAAGATACAAATATAAATTTGAATTATGGGATATTAAATATCATACTTGTACATCTTTAGGGGTATATTGCATCAATTTTCTACATCCGTAAACTTGAATTTCAGAGGTATATTAGGTACATTTATAAGTATGTTCCTAAACGCATTTTCCGTGGAGTAATTGAACTCTACATTAAAGTTTCGAATAAGTCGCGCGAGGCCCAACTCCAACTCCATCTCTACGATACGTTTGCCAATGCACATCCGTGGACCAAATCCGAAGGGCAGGTAGATGAATGGACTGCTCGCTTTAAGGGCGTGTGGACACTGGCCATTCGCAGCTTCTTCTTTGTCTTGTCGTAGCCAACGCTCGGGCAAGAACTCCTTGCCTCTGGGGTAATGCTGATCATCGGTGAGCAGGCCGTAGGACAACATCGTGACCTGTGTTTCTCTGGGAACCTGGTATCCATTTAGAAGAAGATCCGACTTGATGACACGAATGTTACCCAATGTTAAGGGATAAAGACGCAGCGATTCCTTGATGCAGGCGCGTAGGTAGGGCACATTTTTCATGGATGCTTCTGTGAAGTCGGAATCCTTGTTTGGTAAAATGCGGCGAACTTCCTGGCGCAGTTTCGCTTGCTGTTCAGGATTTTTGGCCAGACAGAGAAGTGCTCCAGTGAAAGTGGTGGTAGTCTGCAAAGTACGGATATATTTTGGTATTATTTTGAATTAATCATCGCATCTTACCGTATCCACCCCGGCCATGAGCATGTCTATAGCCATTACAATTGCAATCTGTTTGTCGGTGGCCAAAAGTTTTTCTAGTACACTCTTCTCGTGCTCTGGCTTGTTGGATGGCTCGCGTTTCAAACGCTCCAACGCCTCGTTAACGTAGCCAGCCGTAATTTCCTGGATGTCATCGAGAACTTTAATGAGCTTCTTGAATTTGGGCGTGGCTACGTAACGCCAAATCGAGGGCTTCATTTCTAGATCACCCGATAACTCAAAGAAATGATTTAGAGCTTCGAAGAGTTTCTTGGCTTGGGGATTATCGCGATTCGAATTTATCAGCCCAAGCTGCTTGTCCAAAGCAACAACTGAAACGGACTCGAGAGTCCAACGATTTATTTCGTCCTCAAAAGTATCGGGAACTTCAAGGGTGCTGCCATCGCGTATTTCACGAATGCTAATTGGGGACATGCAAAAGGTAACGAATCTTTGTGATGATAGGATGATGGAAGGTTAGCTTACCGCTGAATGAACTCCTTGTTCACATCTGACATTTTTTGATAGTACAAGCGAACAGTTTTTGGTTGCATCATTACGGGATTAACACTAGAGCGAAACTTAGCCCAGTCTTCGCCTTGCCTGTAAGAATCAATTGTTCTTGTGTATATATAAAAATGTATTTAAAAATTGTATGGGTATATTCTTACGTAGATAATATGCCTGCAATGCCCTTGTAAAATTCCTTGCGAGCCTCGGTTCGATGATAGTGCAATACACTATTCCCGGGACGCTCCGGCCAGGGTCCTTCAACACGCAAAACTTGCTCGAAATGATGTGGATCGTTGGATACAAGAAATTCCTTCCTGCCAAATACTGGCAATCTAAATAGGGGGCCATGTTCGCAACGCATGTCCCAGAAAATATCTTGAAATTGTTTATTGTGGTACTTGCCCCCGGGCATTAGACGGCGAATAAATTTCAACATAGAGACTTTCGGTATCTCATCGTAAGGACGTGCCTGATCCCAACCAGCAGGCTTAGCTGTGGAGGTCTCATTTTTCGATACGTTTAGAGTGCTAGTCGCAGCATTTGTTTGCTGACGCTGAACATTATATTGATAATGATTAGATATGGAATAGCTAAATCGAGTTCCACAAACCTGTTGCCTCGGTATAGTGCGTATCAGTTGATGAATTTTTGCTCTCTGTGGTAACATTTTGCTGTTGCGATTAATTGGGAACTGAGCACAAATTTTGTATACTTCGCATTTTAAAGTAGAGCTAGAAAGCTTTGTTGCGGGCTTTTAAAATGTTTGTTGTTGATGGGGCTTTGAGAGAGCGCAAATTATCTGATTGTCATCGTTATTATTCACTTGTTTGCCTTAATTCGAATATGTGCAAAGGCAAGAAAGCTTCGGAAAATCAAAACGTGCCCAATTTAAAGCTTTTTAAAATAATTAAAGCATTTATTTTAAGCATATGAGCATAGTTCAACGACTTTTTATTCATATTTAAAAACAAACAAATAACTTATTTACTGTTTACTATTCATGATATAGGAGAATAACTAACTCAGCTAGTTGTCCTGATCAGAATATATATATTTCATGGGGTCGGAATTACATTTGCATTTGGTGTATCCAAAAAAAAAACACGTATTTTAGCGACTTTAGCAGTTTATTTATTTTCATATTGATAGGTATACAATATTGTACGTATGGATATTTCAAACAAACACCAGAGTTTTTTTTTCTTTACAAACCGAACTAGACTTTGAATAGTTGTCAACGGTGATTACGTATAGTAAGTAAGTAGTGAAGTGATTATAAATAGCTGCATAGAGTAATAACTTATAATTACAAGTAAACTACAATTAATTAAAGTTTCACTGAAGAAAGAGTTTTTACAAGACAATTTCTACGCAGGGTTCTGGATAATGTCGTATCGTTTATGGATGTCGTTTTTGGTGGCAAGCCACAAAAAGTATTCGTAAAGTACAATGTTAGATAATGCATAAAATATAACGTATGTAATATGTATTTCTTGAAGCCATAAGCCTAAGATATGTATGTAAGTAAATCTAAACTACGGCTCAAAGGACTAAAAGCCTATGACAATCTTGTATAATAAATATGATAAGCTCTCCGATAATTTCGGTATGCCAACTCGGAGCTACTCATGGGTGGCTGCCTGCTGCTGATAGCTGCATACAATTTTGGCCGCATCGTTCATCATTTTGGCCGTTGAGCGCACGAGGAACATCAGGTGGCACTCATCGTAGACGGTTAGCTCGACGCGGGTGCGCACCAGGCCGTGCAGGACTGTGGCACGTTCGAGGTCCAGCCAGCGCTGCAACGCGAGCTCACGCTCCTTTGTGGAGCCGGATAGTGCCACATCCGAGGGACCCCAGAGCACAAACTCCAGCACAGATTTGGCCTTGGACAGCGACTCGGCGCGCTCCTGTTTCAAAATGTCGGCCAGAATGGGCGTGATTTTCGTGGTGGGCAGCATGTCGGTCAGTGCGCCGTGGGCGCATTTGCAGAGCGTGCCCATGGGCTCCTCGTCGTCATTGTTGTTGCTGAAATGGGTACGAGGGTAAGTGATTTGGGGATGAATATGGAGATTGTGTTACGTACCCCTGCAGGACACAGAGTCGCGCCTGCGCATCCTTGTTGTCCATGTCCTTGGACAGTACCACATTCGATAGACTCAGCGGCGTCTCTTCAATGGCCTTGGCCTGCAGATTCTTCATGCCGTTGACCAGCTGCAGCATGATGAACGCCACCTCGCGCGTCATCACATCATCGAAGGCGGGCATGGCACTGGGCGTGGGCGCGGGTGCACCATCCTCGCCATCGTTGACAGTTGTCAGGTTGCCCGACGATGTGGACTCCTCGTTCAGTGTGCTCAGGTTCTGCACGGAGACGACATTGCGCAGTGCATTGGCGCTGGCTGCATCCTTCAGGCTGTTCAGGTTCGGTATCGAGCCGCGGAAGTTAAAGTTGCTCTTGTCCAGCACCTGGGACTTGCCCTTGAGTATGGCTCCGATTGATTGCAGCGTCTCCAGCTGAAGGCGCGGCAGCACCGAGATTGTGGCCTGCAGCAGCGTCACCTCCGTTGTGGGCATCAGCGGCAGCTGGTAACTGGGCACCAGATCGCAGAACTCGGTAATGGGATTGAGCACATCGCAGACGCCACCGGTCAGTTGGCTCAGCTCACCGCCAACGCCCGCCAGCTGATTGCAATCGGCCGACAGGGCCAAAGTCACCGCCGATGTGGTCCACAGGGCCGCATGGAAGGCCTTCTTGCCGACGACAAATGCCTGAACGCCATCCAGGATGGTGAAGTCCTCGTACCGCAAGTTGATGGCATTGGCCAGCGGTCGCAGTGCCGCGGGCACAACTGGCGTCTGCTGCAGCTGTGAGGGAATTAGGATTAGCAACTAGCCTATGGGTGGACTACAATGTACTATGGGCAATTTGACTTGACCTAATTAAACTTAAAGAAACCTAGGTCGAATTGCCCATTGTGCAACGTGGGCTTACCTGGTCGAGCACCTGGGCAAGCGCCTCGTGATTGGCCACCACAACGGCCGTGTAATTGTCCTCGATAGTCTTGTGCACGACACTGCGTCCTTTGCGCATGCGCAAACGATTCGTGGCCTTGCTGCGGTTCTTGTTGCCCTTGAGAAGATTTCAAACAAACTGTTAGTGATGTTGGATTAAATTTGAAGAGTGCCGCAACTCACCATTGGCATGCCCCAAACGCTGTCGTTGATGTCCGTGGCGACATCTCCACCAGCCTCGCTGCCGTAGTAGCTGTACGGCGCATAGATGTCGAACTCGCCCACCTCGCTGCCCGCATACGAGGCCGAGATGACGCGTGGAATGTTGGCTGCAATTTCGGATTAGTTAGGATTAGACAGTTACTAACATTTAAGAGTGCTCTAGCTGCGAGACTAGATGATACCCTGCACTAGCTGCCACCTGATAATTCTTGAGTAACTCCTATATCGTACAAGATTTAAATCAATTTACCAACAAAAGCGTACGGCTGTTTTCTTATATTTTTCATCATATTTGGGGGCAAGCAGGAGGAGGTATAAAAAATTGTTTCTTTATTTCGGATGCTTTACGAGAATAAATTTGTTGGCTCTAGCTCTTATAGTCTCCGAGGTAACCTTCAAAGTCTTAAAGTCTTAAAATCGATTTTTATCGAAATAGCGGTATTTATAGAAAATTATGAACTTTGAAAAGAATCTATTGCCGAAAATTTTTCAGTTTTCAACGGACAAAATACCAATATGTACAGGGTATAAAATACGCAGCAATTTTAAACGCTGGCTGGATACACTATTTGCACAAACCTAAGCTGTTGTTCAGGCCGTAGTTGCGCACTGGCCCGTACTCGCTGCGCGTGTAGCTGGCGATGGAAGCCGTGTCCGAGTAAATGTTGTTGTTGCGCCGGCCAGCCTGGCTGTTGACTCGTTGGCCGGACACAGCGGCCAAATCGAGGTTGCTGTTGCGTGTTGGGGGCATCGGCGGCGTTGCGGTCGTTGTTGCTGTCGTTGCCGGTGCTGTCGCTGTCGTTGTTGTTGTCGAGATGCTGCTGGCATTGCCCATTTTGACGAACTCGTACATGTTCTCGTAGTCGCGCTTATCCTTCAGATAGCTGTCGATGGTGCTGTTTATCTTGCGCACCGAATCCTTCAGGCTGCTGCGCTGGCCACTGTCCGTGCTATCATGGGCACGCTGCTCAAAGATTTCCAGCTTGCTGGATATGGACATCTTGGTCTCGGCCTTCTTCGGCTGTCGCTCGAAGGTGCTCGTGCGGCTGTTGACAGGTTTCCCTGCCTCGAAGGGATTCGTGTTGCCCGCCTTGGACGGCTCGCCCGTTACATTCTCCCCGTTTGACGAGCAAATGGAGATAGTATCGGTGAGTATGCCCCGCTTACGAACCAGCTCCAGCTGCGCCTCACGCTCCCGCATGCTTGCCGTGCGCTCCGGCTTCCGTGGCGCTATCGATGAGCGAATTTCGCCTGCGCATCCGGGGGGGAGACAGAAATACAGTTGGATTAGAGTTGTCTTAATTGTATATATAGTAGATAGTTCGAGTATTTTCCTAAGCAAATCTATAGATATTATCAATTTAAGCTGGCCAACATTCATGGCCACAACAATGCCAAATGACACCTTGGTGCTGGCCATGTTTTTGCCAGCTGTTTAACCTGCGACACTAATTGTGATTTTGACCCAAATTCATGCCAAATTACAATTCGCGTAATGGTGCCTGGTGGCCAAGATGTCTAACAAATAGCTTTTCCACAGCCAACCACTGAGCTGATGAGCTCTGCGGCGGCCCCTTCACCAGTTGCCACAAGTTGCCAACAGCAGCAGCAGCTGTAGCAGCAGGTGTAACAAGTTCTCGCCACATTGGCCTGACCACAAAATGTCAGCTACAAAAATGGGTCTCTGATTCTAACTCTTTCTCTGGCAGCGATTCTCGTTCCGCCAGTTTTTCAGTGGCATTTGGAAGCGTTCACATATGGTGGTTACCTCATTGGCTTTGGGTTTGGGCTTTGGTTTGTTTTCATTTCGATTTTTATACTCGTTCACGAAGGGAAAACAGTATATTGGGTTTGAGACTTGTATCATCGGATATATATTCACCTATAAATTAATTTTTATTACTGATGACCTCTAAAGATAAAGAAAAAAGTTTTTTGGCCATATTCAAAATCACATAGAAAGAAAAAACCCTGACTACAATTAAGTTTGAATTAACATTATGTATTTTTTTGGCCTTTAAAAATACTTTACGAGGAAAATTTCATATTTTAAAATTTTTGTTTATTTGTTTTGTTGGTAGCTTAAAATATGGTTAATTTCACAGCAAATACTCATCGAAAAAGTTTGTAAAATTTTGAGCTAACATATAACAATCTTAAATCAAGCACGTTTTGAACTTGCTATTTAACTTTGCTAATACTAAATTATTTAAATACTTAAATTCTAGGACTTGTACTCTAGACTCGTACTTGATATTAGCTCAATTTTCTTGATTTCATGGATTTTAATCTATCTCTGTTGACAAGCTTACATCGAACGAGTATTGCGCTGTCGGTTACACCCGATTGTGACGTTCCTGTTTGTCGTCGCTGTTTTGTGTTGTTTTGTTGCTTGTTCATCTGCGAAGCTACATATTTGAGCCCATAGCTTTGGCTCGCTCACTTAACCCACTTTAATCTGGCTACCTGGTTTATGGCCACAAGAGAAGCGACGTTGGCTTCTTCGGATTGCCGTGTGCCCGTTATATTGATCAAAATGCGTAACTCGTTTTGCTTTGGTTCTACTTTCAGCTCTACTTGAAGTTGTGACCAGGTATTTGCCTGTGGTCTACCACTTGGCCGTGTGGCTAAGTAGGTGAAGAGACCCTTTAGACCCACATTCTGAAGGTCGCATGACTTGGGCGCTGGCTATAAACGTGATCTATTTGCGCTTTCTTTTCGAATGGCATCACGATTGCGATCAGAGTCTGAGATACACCCACAGCATAACACATTTCTGATTAATTATTTATGGAATTCGGGCGCCCCATTTGCCAACTTGGCTCGTCTGGTTGCAAACTAGGTTGATATTTTATAAAATATTGTTTATGATATTATCGCGATATTGTAGATGACACAGATGATGTTTGTTATAGAGTGCTTTGAATTTTATACTTGTTCACGAAGTGAACTTTCATAACTTTTTTTTTTTAATCAATTGTCTTAGTCATAAGTAGTATAAAAATCAACATCAAACCCGATTCTGAGGAGTCAAATTTTTTGTCAAAAATCATGCCAAAATTGGCAAAAATTTTGCCAAGTAAAGCTCTCGGATCCATAGCTTCCATACTTCAAACTTCCATAACTTTGTCAAAACTCAACCGATTTTCATGATTGATGGCATTTTGGTCATGTTTTGTCATCTAGATTAGTTCTGCATTTAAAATATATGCATTTTGTAAAATAACATTTTTGTCATATTTTTGTGAAAATATCATGTACCCCCCCCCCTCAGTCATTTAAAAAAAAAATTTTTTTTCAAAATTTAAAATTTCGAATTTTTGTTTTTAATCGATTGTGTTAGTCATAATTAGTATAAAATTCAACATTAAGCCCGATTCTGAGGGGATACAATTTTTTTTCAAAAATCATGCCAAAATTGGCAAAAATTTTGACAAGTAAAGCTCTCGGATCCACAACTACCAAACTTCAAACTTCCATAACTTTGTCAAGACAGAACCGATTTTCATGTTTTATGGCATTTTGATCATGATTTAGATCGATTTTACATTTAAAATATATGAATTTTTGAAAATAAAATTTGTAGGAACGAAAGCTTGACCTGCCCTGATATCCGAAAAAATGTTATTTTCAAAATTGAGAATTGCGAATTTATCTTTTTAATGGGTTGTTTTTATCATAATTAATTGTAGATTAATTTTGCATTGCACAAATAATGCCTAGCTGTATGTTTTATTACACTGTGAACGATTATTACGCTGTCGGTTACACCCGACGGTAACGTTCTTACTTGTTTTTTATTGATAACTGGAAATTCACATTTTAAATAAATATGCTTGGTGCTTATTGCGTAAAATTCTTTGGTTGGTTGCATAGCCGCTGGTTTTAATAATTTTGTATTGTATTGTATAATTTTGTATTGCATTGAATATTGTATTGAATTTGCGTTTTTTTTAACATTAATTCAATTTCAAGTATCCCATTGATTATTCCTCTCTTATAAACAAATTAAAACAAAATAATTTAATTATACACCAATTTTCATTTGATAGTATCACAAAAAATTCACAGGTCAGCTGGCTGGTTAGAGATCAAATTTTTGTATGAAGCATGAAAGAGTGAGTTAGTTATTTCAAGAACCTCCGGTGCTACCATCAGCAGACTGTGTGTTCGACCTTGGCTTGCGAACGCATTTGAAGCTTCAACTTGTTGAGAATTCTACCTTGTTAACAAGTTAACCAACAAAAGCAGTAATCAATGTTTGCTTTATACCCTGTTTTTGGCATGCTATATTTATCGGTTATAGCGCTTAGGAAAAATATCGTGCCTCATATTTACATATATCGCTAAATTAAAATATCGGTAAATTGATTTTTTGGAAACTCACCCAAATTGGCATACACATTATCGGCCTTGGACTTGATGGATCCAGTGGAAATCTTGCCGGAGTCCACGCTGCTGGCGCTCAGTGTGGCAGTCAACTCCGTTTTTTGCTTGCGTCGCAGCTCGGCGCTTTTGGGCGGCGGTGGGCGTGCCGGCTTGTTGGCCTCCTGGCCGCGCTGTCCTTCGCTGGCGCGCAGCGGAGGCGCCGGCGGCTTGGCGGTGACCACGGCCACCGTTTGTGCTGCGACAGCGTCGCTCGTCTTTGTTATATCCTTGACCACCTCAACGGCCGCGGGATTGATGTCAATGGGATGTATGATGACGAGACGCGGCTTGCCGGCCACGCTGCCGTCGTCGCCCGTGCAGATCTCCGTGTAGACGCTGCTATCCTTCTTGGACAGCTGCTCACTGGACTTGCTGCCTCCGTTGCTGCCCATGCGCAGAAACTTCTTGATCGAGAACTTGGATTTTTGCTTCTGCGGCGGCGAAGCCGTCGGTGATTTTGTGGACTTGTTGGACTGCTCTGACAGACCGGCGGCCGCTAGGCACTCCTCGGACATGGACAATTGCCGCTGATTGCGTGGCGTCGGCTCCGGCGTCAACGGCTGCTTCAGATTCAGCACAGAGCTGGCCGATTGCAGCTGCAGCTGCTTTGCCGCATTGGCGCGCTGCATGACGAAGGTGTTCAGGCTGCGAAACTTGGGATTGATGACGGCCCGCTCCCGTTTGTCCTTTTCGCGAATGACGGGCACAGCAGCGGCCACAGGCGGCTTTCTGGTATACAGATTGCTGTTGCTGACTGTAGTTGTTGCTGCTGTTACTGCTGCTGCTGTTGTTGTTGCGACAGCATTTTCCACTGCTGCTGATGCTTTTGCTGGCGTCTTCTCTGCGTCCGACGCCTCCGCCTTGCTCGCCTGCTCGAACTCAACTACCAAGCTGTAGTCGCGCTCCGGCGTGGGTGGTGCGCTCAGTTTGGGCTCCGGCGGCGGATTTGGCGCTTTGCCCTTCTTTAGCTTGGCATCGTCTTTGGCTGACTCAGCCGCTGCTGCTGACGCTGCCAGCAGCAGATTCTCGCTCGACTTGGAGATGGCCGTTTGTAGCTGGCTGATGAATTGCTGCTCGGCGCTGCTCGGCTGCCGCTTGCTCATGAAGCTTTTGAGCGGCGAGCTGTTGTTGTTGCTGATGCTGCTGCTGATGTTGCTGCTGTTGACGAGCGGCTTGGCCGGCAGCTCGGGCTTTTTCAGGCCGTGTAGGAAGGAGGGACGTGCATCGATCTTCATGGGCGGCGGCGGCGACTTGGGCAGCGCTGGCAGCTGCTGCGGCAACGCATCTGCTGCTGGCTCCGGCTCCGTTTGCGGCTGCGGCTGCAGCTGTTGGTGCTGCTCCAGCTTGTTGTCCGGATCGGCGCTGCCGTCAGGCTCGCCGTGCAGCTCGCGACTCTTGTTGCCGGACTGGTCGCCAATTTGGATGTCCTCGTAGTCGGAATTGTTGGTGCTGGCGCTCAGCTTCTTCACCACCTGCTCGTTGGCGCTCTTGATCGCGGGCAGATTCTTGTAGTCGCTGCCAATGCTGATGCCAATCCCCGAGTCGGACTCGCTGCGGATCATGTTGTAGGCGTTCTCCTCATCGGAGCTGCCGTCGAAGCTGCTGCCCGTCGAGTCCAGAGCGTCGTCTGAGCTGCATTTGGTCACGATCAGCCCGTCCGAGGTGATCTTGCTGGTCATGAAGTTGCCCTCGTGTAGATTGTAGCTAGCAGCGCGCGTCTTCGAGCTGAGCAGCATATCCGTGATGTACTGCGAGCTCGAGTAGTGCGTGTTGCCGCTGGCCTCCGTCTGGGCCACGCTGGCCACGCCCACCTGTTCGCTGAATTTGCCGTCCGGCAGATTCTCGTAGCTCAGCTGCGTCTCGACCACATCGTAGTAGGCGGAGACGCCGTTCTCCGTGTCCGAGCAGTTACTGTCCGTGTCCGAGTACTTGTGGCAGACGTTCACCTTCGGCTTGGCGTGCTCCTTGGTTATGGGCGCGTTCCGTGCGATGGGCTTCTTAAGGTCGAGAAATGGCTTTGGCGAATCGCTCAACGAGCTGAGCTCGAATTTGATTTTGTTGCTACTGCTGTTACTGCTGCTGCTGCTGGCAACTGTTGTGACTGACGTTGCTGCTGCTGCTGCTGTGTTGCCTTCGCTTTGTTGTTTTTGCTTTTGCTTCTGCTGCAGCGTCTCAGAGATTTCATCCAGCAGGGATTTCTCCATCGCCCGCTCAATGGGTGGACTGTCCTTGCCATCGCGCGTGCTCTTCACCAGCGTGGGCGTTAGGGTTGTGGTTACTTTCTTGGTGCTTGTGCTGCTGATGGTGCTTTTAATGGCTGTGACTGTGCTGGAGGCAGCTGATGTTGTTGTTGTTGTTGTTGTTGCTGTTGCTGTTGTTGATGTTTGTTGCTTTATAGCTGTTGCTGTTGCCTTTGTTGCTGTCGCCTTTGTGGGCTGTCCAAAGGGCATCACATTGATCGTTAAAGTCTGCTTTTTGCCCTCCTTGTCCACCTGCGGGGCGCCCAGCTTGAGCGCCGCAAAGGATTTCTTGATGTTGTCCTCGGCATCGCCCAGCAGATTGCCGTTGTTCATGTTGAAGTCCGTGTTGGCGCGCGTGATGCGTTTCAGCTCGACGGCCTCCTCGTCGTCCGTTTCCGTGATGGCCATGTCGTCGTGCTCGTTGCCCAGATTCATAAAGTCATGGTCATCGTCATCGTCGTCCTCCGACCACTCGCCACCATAGCCAATGATCTCGTGCAGCTGCTTGGGAAAGCAAACTTTGCCTGACTTGGAGCTGCTGCTGCTGGACTTGCCAAAGCTGCTGCTGCTGATGCTGCTGCTTGTTGTTGTTGTTGTGGTGGTGAGGCGCACTCCGAAGGCCTTCTTGATGATGCTCTTGGCGGGCGTTTTGTGCTTGTTCGGATAATCAGTCTTTGTGTGGCCAACGGACTTGAGGGCGCCGGGCTTTGAGCTCTGCTGTGCGGCAGCTGCTGCTGCGGCGGCCGCTTTGTGCTCATCCTTGGACTTGAAGCAGTTCGAGCAGAGGTCCTTTTTCCACGCATTCTGCGTAAAGTGCGAACAAATTGAGGAGGACATTTTGTGTGTTGCTGCTGCCTGTTGCTATTGTGCTTGTTGCTGTTGTTGCTGGCGTGCTGCCTTATTCCACCATATTCTGCAAGTGCAAAGAAAATGAGTAATGCTTAATATTATGGCTCTCATTATATTGTTGTGTTATTAGCGCATAAACTTAAAGGCTGATAAAAAAAAACTTTCATTGTAGCCGCGATTGCGCAAGCCTTGCCAGCAATTGTTGTTGCTGTTGCACTGACTGGGGCAACAAGCAACTTTCACTGGATAAATGCAGCTTCTGCGGCATGACTCAAAATTATTGAATGTAAATATAAGAGCAGCAACATCAACAATTCGCAGTAGTCAAACTTGGCAATTTGGAAACCAATTGGCCAAGTGGCAATGCGGTCATTCAATGTCTTCTGCAAGCAGTCAAACATTCATTTGCCATGGCGACTATCAATCAATCTTCATCTTGATAATGAATTTATTGAAATTATTGCCGGCGTTGTTGTTGCTGATGTTTCTGCTGATGTTTTGTTGCTGATATTGTCGACAACATTGTGGGCTGTTGTTGCTGTTGCTGCATGAGGGGACATTCCAGGGGCATTTTTTGCGCACAGTGTTTGTCGCATGGCCATCGACAGAGTTGTGTGTTGGTTAGGTCTCTCGGCACTTTGACAGTGTCTCCAATTGCTGTTGGGTAATCAGTTGTTGTCGCTGCTGCTGTTGATCGTTAGTTAGTTTGTGTTTGCGCTTCAGCTTGGCGCATTGTGTGTAATGACTTTCTAAAACTGCCCAGGGAAGTGACGCTCGGTATGACTGACTGCATGTGCAATAAATGATATTAACATAAAAACTGCGGAACAATAAACTTGCCCAAAAGCGTAAAGATATGAAAAAAATTAACAACAAAATGTGTATGTAGAAAATTGACAGGAAGTTTCTCTAGCACAAATAGTTTATCTATTTGCTTTTACCTTTTCTTCTCTTCGTATCTCTAAGAATGTTAATTAATTTTAAACAAGACCAGGAAAGTCACTTGTAACAAGCTCAGAATATTCGTTCACAGTTCACTTAAAACTGTCGAAACCGATCTTAATTATTACAGCTATTTCGGGCAAAAGTGACTCTAAAGTTGTGGGAGATATGGATTTCTTTTATGTACAATCTTTAGAGGAGAATTTGATGTCTCTTGATTGAAAGCTTATTTACACTTTATATGACGTGGATTTCAAATCTCTAGCTTTGGCACAAACCCAATATATACTGTTTTCACTTCATGAACGAGTATAAAAATGTCAGGAAGGTAAACCAGTATCCTTAACAGAAATTCTTATATTTGTTTGCTTTACTTTAATTTTTTATATGCTCAAGAATAGCTTAAAGAATTTAAATTCCGTTCAAACAAAAAACAACAAAATGAGTCTTTCGTTAGCCGAACTAAAAATACCCTTTTAGAGTACACATTTAAATCTATTTACTGTAGAACTAATACTATTAAATACAAGAACAAAGTTTTTAAAATTATACTCATATTATGGAAGCATAAAACATATTGTAAAAAAGTTTTTGTAACAAACTATAACTATAATAGCCTAATATATTTAGATATTCGAGTCGGATATGCCCTCTTAAATGCATTACACACTTTGTGACATAACTATAGTAAAACCCTGAGCAACATTGTAAACGTCAGAACCAGTGTTATAATTTCAGTTCGCACAATCATCTCACAGGGCGTTTCTTTTGTAACAGTTAAGATTACTCACACAGCAGTAAGAACAAAGAGAATGAACAATGCAGCGTTTATGTCTTTAAGTCATTAGCCCTCTTTAAGGCCGGCCAAGTCTCTGAGTGCGCTTGTAAGTCAATTTGGCCAACAACACACTGTGGCGGCGTCTAATTGGGAAAGTGTTGCTGCTGACAACGGCGACAACACCCACAAAAAAAGGCAACAAAAGCCACACAACAAAGATGACAACAGGCACAGTTTTTTGGCTTCTTGGGGCTCATTTATCAACGCCAACGTGAACGAAAGTTGACCCATTGTTAAACTGATGGCAGAGCACAGCGTCTGCTGCTGTTGATGCTACGCTTGATTTTTGCATTTGCAGCGCCAGCAGCAGCAGCAGCGATTGCTACTGTTTTTGGGTCAGCGTTTTGGCTAAACGTTAATATGCATAAATCTTGGCTTTGTGCAATCCGTTCGCAAATACCATTGGCATCATCAGCTGGACGCAGAACGGGGATGAGGGGGACTGCAGCGAGTGTACCCAATTGCATAACCGTGTTGCTGCCGTGTTTTTGCCTTTTGCATATCGCGCTTGTTTGCCCGTGTTATACATAAATTTGCTCGAGTTGTTGTTGTTGTTGCTGTTGTTTGTTTTTTGTTAATTGCTTGCAGTTTTTCTTTCACTCATTTGCATTCGGTTGCGGCATTGATAGCCAATTTGTTTGTGGTTGGATTTGTGCGCCGATTCCCAGCCAGCCGCTAACCAAGTGGCGGCCAACAATTGGCCGCATTTGGTGCAGCTTTTCTCACACCTTGTTCAATGCCCGCTCATAAATAAAAAGGGATCACAACTGACACTTGTTCCTCGCCCGCTGACCGAATCGGCGGAAAAGTGAAACACATTGGGGAAACTGCGAAAAGTTGCAACAAATTGTGGCGCTATTTGACCATAAAAACTACAAAAGAGGAGCGCCAACAGCCAAGAGGCAGACAACATCCGAGCAACAACCACTAAAGTAACAAACAAGTAAGAACGTTGCAGTCGGGTGTAACCGACTGCGCAATACTCGTTCACAGTTCAATAACAGCTTGGAGACTATCAGACAAATTACTCTAAAACACATGCAATTTTATGCATCGACGTTTAAGACGGGGGAGATAAATACATTTTATTGATTTAAAAAAAAGGAAAAACTTTATCTGACGTGCGTATACACGAGAATAAATTATAAACTTAAAGTTTTTGTAATAGAAACGAAAAAAATTGCGTTCATAAGGAAAGACAGACAGATTTCGAGACAAACCTAAGATACTCTTTTCACTTCGCGAACGAGTATAACAACTTGAAGCTAGTTTTCAAGTTTGGGCAGTTGCACTCTCGCCGTAAGGAATGCCGTTGCCAGCGTTTAAGATTGGTCCAAAGAAGAGAGATATCAAGACGCTGCTGTCGCAGAAAAATGTAACACAAATAAATCTGCATAAATTTCATGCTCCAAGCTCACGGATCTAGCGCCCAGCCAGGACGGGTGTCAGCTCGTTGACCATAAAGTGGGATTCGAATGCTGGAAAAGTCGGTCAGCCGGGTTCCGCGCCATTTAATTGATGCCCGAGAATACCAGCTATAAGTATACATGCATGTATATATATATATATGTGTATATATATATTGGATATTGGCGTTTTTGGCAGCTCCAGGCATTAAACCTGTTCTGTGCCAATTCGATATTTTGCATTCGGCTCTGTGTATTTGCTTTAATCTGATCGTTGGCATACAAATTTTGGGCTTGCAGGCAAGGAAACAGTTAACTGACCGTCGGCTCGTCTGCGACTGCCAAATGGGGCCAACAGGTTTAGCCAACAGCAACAGCAGAAAGTTCTCTTCTCGCCCAGTTGCATATTTCTTTGCTTATTTTCTTTTGGCCGTTTGGCTGCTGCACTTGGCCAATTGCCGCTTGGGGGCTAATCTCCAGACTCTTAACACGAAATATGCGAAGAATGCGTGGAATCCAATATACACTTAGATGTACATATGTTCGTATCTTTCCATAAACAAGTTCTGGCTATGTCATAAAGAACAGAATGAACGAAAAGCTGGACTGTTGATGAAATCAAACAGCTGAGGCATACATAATCACATCATATGCTCCATTAGCGCCCTAAAAGTGGGTCTTGCCTGTCTATTAGTATGCTTTATTCGAGCTAACAGTTAGAGCCATAGATCAAGCTGCAGCCTCACCCGATTCACAGCTCTACAAATTACCACAAAAAGATGCTGCTGAGGTCCAAAATCAAAAACGAGAGATGAGCGAACACATTTAAATACAATTTCTGTCGGAGATACGAAAGATGTTGCGAGAAGTTTGTTCCACATTTACACGTGAGATTTATGCGTGGCTGCGTTTGTTCTGCTGCCCATTTCCCATTTGGCTCCGATGTTTATTTATATGCCTATCGTTATGTAAATAGCATACATAAGAGTATACGTTTAGATATATACACCTGCGACATGCATGCCAAAGTTCCGTCTTTGGAAGTATGCAAAACAGATTGGGGGAGCGCATAACAAATTTATTTTTACTCACTTAGCTGTGCATATAAAAATCACAGAATCTTTGGCCTGGACGAAGTATTTGAAGTTTATGGGCGATGACTGGTTCAATATTTGCAAAAGGAAAATATATATGTAGATTACAACGAAACGCGGCAAAATCTTAACACTTTATCAGACGCGAGTTTACTCGAGTATATATTTGAAATTAAAACAAATTGTATTCATACCAGAGACCAGACGGACATTGCACAAGCCCAATATACTCTTTTCAATTCGTGAACAGGTATAAAAAATGATAATAATACGAAAATACACAAATTCCTGAGCTTAAAGTGTTCGTTTCGGGTTGGGCCGCTTGCCTGAGCGGATGTTGTGGGCGCTGCTTTAAATGTCAACTTCTCGGCGTTGGCCATAAAAGGCAGCTGGCAATTAGAGGCACAACAAAGCCGTCTCGAGACCGCTCGAGCCATGGAAATTAAGCTGAGTCTCGATTACTCTGATTAGAAATGTTCTCCTACGAATGGAGCTGAGCTATAATAGTGGCATTTATTTGAAATTTACCTCGAGAAGGCCTTAAATGGCAATTGGCAATCAACCTGCTGTTGCGGCAAAGTGCAAAGTTCTACGTTAAAATTTAAATTTCTTCATAAATAACGGCAATCTGACTGCCCAATGCCATTTCAGGCTAAAGCACATCTGAACTTTTCGTCAGAAATTAATATACAATTTTTTGTTGAAGCTAATAAGCTTTTTTATTAGCTATCGCAAGAATATACGATTATTTCGCTTTTTAATATGTTTATTTTGGAAATCAACGGTGCACGCTGCATCTGCCGACAAGAATTAGAGTTGTGTAAAATTCTAAGTTAATGCCAGCGGCAAGAGATAATGCATAAGTAATAGCGATAAAGAGAGTGGGCAGCTTGGCCGATTTAAACAAGTTAATTTACCGCACAGCTGGCTGCAGCTGCGCGTAGATAACATTTGTATGTATGCGATAAAAAAAGTGGACATGCAATTAGAGCAAACAATGAAAGTGGATTACTTTAAACTGCACCACTGGCTGTTATAATTTATAATTATGAGAAGGCTGCTTGACCCGACACCGTTTTATGTATATAAGTATGTATATCCCGTAGCACAAAATTCAACTTTTATTAGAAAAAATCGTTGTCTGAATTACTCATATAAACACACACATAGATTTTGGTTCACTTTTCGTGTCTTTGTGTTATACTGCTTTGCACGACATTCAGGGGATTATTGATATAATCTTAAATTGGATTTTGTTATAACAAATAACCCATTAATAAAGCTTATAAAAAGCAGCTGCCTTTAGAATTTTTGGCGCTTGATCCATAAAAAAAACTGCGATAGAGATAAGAAATGCTTTTCTATATTCAAGAATTACAATTTCAAAAACTTTTCGCAGAAAAATTGAGTAGTGCATATTTAAAAACTCGAACATTCTCAAATTAGTATGTAATTTCCAACAGGCTGATAACTCGATTCCGAACTGTTTATGAGTTATATATAACTCATCTATTTATGGCTACCTGTGGGTAGTTCTCCTCTGATTAGAGACAATTACATTGTCCATTGGCTCGATGGAGATTTTGGTTTTGCCCCGACTCAATGCCAACTGCATAATAATCCAAAACACAGCAGGCGACTTATAGTTAAAACATTAATTAACATAGGCCATTTAATTTCCTAGCAGGCAGCCAAGTTTATAAAAATTAAACACAAGCCAAAGATGTTATTAGACAAATGGCACTAGTTGCTTGAGCTGCGCATGAGTTGGCTTTATGAAACTTGAACTGGCCGGAAGTTGGGGCAGGCGGCGGGATATTGTCAACAGGTAAAACAACAAACTTGAGCGATAACACAGCAATAAAAGCAACAACAACATTGTTTTCTGTGTTGTCAGCAGCCGACAATTATATTATGAAGTTTGTTTATCAAGTTTAACGCGCACTCAGCTTAAAGTGGAGACGAGTGTATTTAAAGGGAAGAGCTGAAGTTAATGTTAAGTCTTTTAAAATAAACCCAACTACCTGTTTAATGAAGCTGTTTACATGTCCAACTTATCGAGATTGCCAGCAGAGATTCACAATACTGATTGAGTTTTAAGAAACGTTCTAATGACAAGTCACATTAAATTTGAACTACTGAGAGGAGTGAAAAAGTGGAGAACGAAAGAACACGTTAACCATCAAAAAGTCAGATGCCAGTGACAATCGGTGTTCGTGAGTTCGTGTTACCCATTTGTATACTGCGTTCTGACCAAATTTACCATCGAGATAAAGTAGTTCGCTATCGTGTTGTCAATCGGCTGTCAACATTAGCTACTACTCATCAAATATGCCTTACAAATTGAATATCAACACAACTAAGTTGAATAGACCCCTATTTGAATGTCCTTAGACAATAAAACGCACCTCTAAGATAGGTATAGGTATTTTTGCCTTTACTGTAGTAAAATGTATTATACGATATTCAAAAAGTCAGAATTAATAATTGGTTTTTTTTTTCGATATTTTCCAGTCTTTAATACTCAACTATATATTAATGTGCGTATAACCTCTCTTTGTAATTAGTTATTTGATATTTTATTTTATAAAGCTTTATTTTATAAAGCTAGACAAATAAAACAATGCTTTGAATTATAAGTCAGTTGCATATTTGAATTGGAATAATTTCAGTTTCAAAAGATACCCATGTTTCCAAAAATATTAATACATATGCTTGTCTGCAACATTGATGTATTTATGCTTAGATTGAGTACTATCTGTTTTATATTAAGGAATTTTTGATTTAAGTTTATATGTAAGAAAGAACGCTCTCTCGGTCTTCTTTTTATATAGTTTGTAAGCAGCGGCAACAAAATATTTCAAGGTTAAGTTCTTATGTCCCTGTAACGTCTACATTGGCGTCGGCTTCGTTTTCATTTGCGTGATGCACTGGAGTAGACAAAGGGTGGCGGAGAGGAAGAGGGGAAGGCTCATGTAGAGACGACGCCAACTTGGCGGCTGTTGGGGTGCAGCAGCAGCAGCTAAAGAGTTGGAGGAGCAACAAAAAGCCGCAAATTAATAAATGGAAACGCATTCATTCATGCAACCGAATGACGTCTGGTGCCAGAACCAGTTCAGGTTTGGGTTCCAGTGGCAATTCTGCACCCGGCTGCTTCCTTTTCGCTGTTGTTTTGTGGCACATGTGTTGCCACAACATGTTGCTTCATTAAGAACGAAGTCCCAAAAAAAGAAGAGCGAAATGTGTCACTTGCTCGAGGCTGGCATCGCATTTCAACTTCGCATAACGTTTCCCACAGGCATCAAACACAGAAGTCGCCGTCAACGGGGATCGTAACTTCAATTTATGGCCACACACACGCGCACACACACACACGTACATACACATCAACTTCTCGGTTGCCCGGTCAAGTTTTTGGTCTCTTGCCTGGCGTGACTTTATAATTTTTGCTTAATTTTAAATTATGTGCAGTAAACGTTTTTTATGATGCGTAGTAATTATGTATGCTCTACAGGTTCTGGCACTGTTGGGTCACATAAAAAAATATCAAGTGAGAACATTGCAGTCGGGTCTAACTGACTGTGCAATACTCGTTCACAGTGTGATAGCAGCTAAAATCAGCAGAAAACCTCATTAACTATTTTTGTTATTTTGGAAAAAAAATTGAATTTTGCAATTTGTGGGGGCGAGAATTAAGGTGACAGCAATTTAATGTTTCGATTTTTAGCTGGGCGTAATCATAATATTTTAGTATTTCAAATTATATATATATTTTAGTATTTCGCATATGTATATATTCCAAACAGCAAAACGGACATTCACAAACCCAAAATACTCTTTGCGCTTCATGAACGAGTATATGCAACTAAGGCTGGTTATAAGAAAACGAAAAAGGAATAGGAACAATTAAAGTATAAAAACCTGTTGCGTGGGATATTTTGTATAGATATCCGAGATGTTAAAGTGTCCACAGACTCCGTTTTGTAGCGTGCAGCAAATTTGCATGCACCATTTGCTAGCTGTCAAGCTGCCAGCCAGGCCCGGCAAACACGGCTACAATTGGGGTTGCATTCATGACTCATGGCCAATTGTTTGGGTGCCTGGCATATTTTTGCGGTTGGTCCAGCTACCAGCAACGATGGCTGTCAGCTGCACAAATGGCCTAAGAGTCTGGACTAAATTGTGGTTTTTGGTTGGCCAGTTGAATGGGGGCTTTGGGGCGCCTGGCGTTCGCATTAAGCCGTCGTGTATAGTTCACAGTCTGACAATTATTTACTTTGTGTTCAGCTGGCTACTCTTGCAAAGCCTTACAACCGGTTCACATTCAAATCTTGGCTATGTAGAACTTATAAACAATGAACACCCAGCAGCTTGTATAAAACACAACAATAGCATCTTGTACTCGTAGATAATAAACATTTCTAATGTTTTTTTTAGCAGTCGTATACTCTCTACAATAAACTTGTTAGATAATAGGACCACATGCAAGTGAACCTTACTCTGAACCGAAAACTGAGGCTCATTGCCCGCATCGGGCATTCTAAATAAAACTAAAAGGTAATAATTTTATGTGGTGAGTTAGGTAGTCAATTGTAAAGTTTTTATTATTTTCACTTTGTGAAAAGAGTATATTAATTTAAAAAAATATGTATATGTATAAATATGCATATGTACGCAAGAAAGTATTCAATATCATAAATGCTCAGTAAAGTATAATACACAAGTGAGTACAAGTACAACAAGAGTGTTGCAGTCCGGTGTAACCGACAGCGCAATACTCGTTCACAGTGTAATAACAACTTAAACATGTAGCCTGAAATTATTTATTTATTCATTTTAAGTTGAAATATTGGGCTATTCTTAGCAATATATAGAGTATACTCAAGTTGATCTTTAAGAAATGTTCTAACTTACGTTTTGACGGCTTTCCGCATAGTTGCGAGTTATAATTGCCTTTTTAAGGCGTAAGCTTCGCCGCCCTACTGACTTTTATTGCACAATTAAATAATGTGGAAAAAAACAAAAGCTAAGTATACAAATTTTAGCTTGAAAATATGACTCAGTCACAAAATGCCACAAAAGACCAATTTTCAAATTTTGGCAAAAACAGCAAAAACAATCAAAAAGTAAATGATGTCTGGCATGCATTTCGGCCCAATCATCGACGGAAAATCTTGTACTTTACGTACATGTACTAGCTGTACAACAATGTAATTGTATGACAAAGTTCACCAGTTGTTTGTGTTGCAAAATATGGACAGACAATCAAAACAACCAAGTAATTTGCAAATAGTAGCAGGGTTATTTTATAATTTGCAATTGACATTTGAGAAGTTAAAAACGCATACAAAAATAATTTAAAAATATTAGACAAATTATTAAGTATGTATGGTTGGGAAACTTTAATTATGTTCCACACCAGCAGCAAATGCAATTGGTTTTAATTTTAGTTGCTAAATTATGACAAAGCTCAAATTAACAATATTGCATATTAACTTTGTTACTGTGCCAATTCGAGAGCTAGCCAAATGCAATTATTTCCTAACAACATGCGCAAATAGTCGTAGCGTTGCCAACATTATTGAGCACACAGTATTTAACACAAATATTACGTATACGCAACTTGTACAAGGACGAGCGCTTATAAGCATAACAAATTGCAGTTGCTGCTTTGAACACTAAGCGAAAAGAAAGCCAGTAAACCGACCCAAGGCAGACCAAGTTCAAAGTTCAACGGAAGACGGGACAAGCAACAAAAGCAGCAATTAATGGATGCTGTGAGGTATTGCAGGGCCAATAGAAAATGCAACTTTTGGGCAATGAACCTGCAGGCAATAACAAAAAGCTTCGCATTAAATAATCATAAATAACTTTGTTGTGCGGTAATCGCACAGTCACAAGTTGCTGATGTTGTCGACATTGCTGCTGTTGTTGCCCATCGACCCGCCGGCAACTTGCACTTTTCTTTTGTTTGCGCAGAGCTTTGTAGAAAGTGCATAACGCATGGAGCTAACTGCATACTTGAGGGTTAGTGGCAGCGCTGCCAGCCGCCAGCTGCCAGCTGCTTGCCCGCGCCTAATTGAAGCAACTTGGCAACTGGCAACAGTCTGGCAAAAAACTCACGAGCCTGACAGCTGACGTCGCGACTTTGCTCGTGAGAAATGAAATCAATTGAGCTGCCATCGTCTGGCGTCGCCGTTGCCATTTAAATGAGCTCGCGGTGCAATTGTCTGGGCTGCGAGTGCAACGCGGTGTGGCATAATTAATCAGTGCAACATTTGAAAGTCAAAGTTTGGCGCGGTCAGCAACAAGGCTGCAAGCCGGGTTGGAGCCGAACCGGTTCGAGCCGGAGTCTCTACTATTTTGAAACGTTGAAACGAACTCTAAACGAAACCCTTTTGAAAAACACAGTCGAATTTTATTAACAACTATTTTCTGTGGTATTTACTTGTAAATCATGCATAAATATGTACATATACATAGCGATATAGTAAAATGCAGACAAAAGAATTATATGTGTATGATGGTATTAATTTCGCAACATTGAGAAATTCAGTTAGTTTTTAATTTGGCATTTTTTTGGAATTATTTCATTGAATTTAATCTAATTTTCTCGCTCACATTAACGAAGAACCAAAGCAAACACAGGTACATAACCTAACGAGATATTGGTTCGAACCGTAAACCGAACCGACGCAAATTGGGTTTGTAGCCCTAGTCAGCAATTGAATTGCGACTGGGCTACGACCTGACATTTAATTGGCATTAATTACCTGTATGTACCTAGCGACCAATCGGCGATTGCAACTTTCACTGCGTCGCCTACGCCAAAAATGGCGAGCTCCGAGTAAGAGAGTGAGAGCGTGTAAGAGGGAGACAGCGAGGGAAACCTCAATTGACAGTTTCAATTAAGGCGATATTGAAGAGATCTCTGCTACTGCTGCTTATCGCGCTGCTAACTCTCTAACGGCCTCGAAAGGCCCCCCCCACCATTATCATCTTGACAGCGTGCTGTCGCAACTGTTGCATTGGGCGCGCGCGTTTTCGCTGCGGTTTTTATCGCGCCGCATTTCACACGCACCGCAAAACGCGTCGTTGTCGCTTTTTGTTTGTCGTAATATATTTTGTGCAATTTGCTTTAATGCACTTTTAATGCAGACAACAAACGGCAACAATTTGCAGGGGCGCTGCTGTCAGCTTATGGCATCAAATGTGACTGACATTTTTCTTCATTAAATTCAACACATTGTCAACAGCTCCCATTTAGCAGATGCTGCCCTGCTGATCCACCCCTACTCCCCCTCACTTCACAATGCTTGCGCAAGGGAACTACAATTTTTATACTCGTTTACGAAGTGAAAAGAGTATATTGGGTTTGTGTAATGCCCGTCTGTCAGATAAAATGTTATGATTGGAGGCGTCGCAATTCGATTTCATCTATATTTCGCCTTCAGGTTTAAAGCTAGATGCATCAAATTTTGCGAACAGCTTCCTAATGACCCCCTCTAAAGATCCCACAAGCACTTTTTGGATACAATCCTCTGGTAGGTAAGCCGTGAAATCCGACATCTCCCGCAATTTTAGGGAGTCAACTGTCGGCTACCCCCGAATGCAACGTTTTTCCATGTTCGGTTTGTCAATCAGGTGAGTGCCGCCTAACTGGAGAAGGCTGGCATTTTGGAGGAGCCATTGCATGTTTGGCCGGCGTCAAGTTATTTATATGGCCAGCATTTAGCACCTTATAATTTACTGCCCACTAAAAAACCAACAGCGGCAATAATTAATAGCTAGTTCCGCCACATGAACGCTGCCACAAAGCTGTGCCACAAATTGGTTCTAGTCTCTGGCAGAAATATGTTTCTATTGTAGCGCATGCCACACACAGATATGTATATGAATATTTGGGGGCGCAGATATATTTGTGAGTGTTTCTCTGGGTTTGACTTGAAAAACTCAAAATACATTTTCACTACAACAACAAAAGACCAATCTGTTGTTGGGCCTAGCAACAACAACAACAACACAAAATCGGATAACGAGATAAATTTGTCTTGCTTTGTTTGGCCCCGAGTGTAATTTTGTTAGAAATGGAAAGTTTTATTGTTGTCGTTTTTAATTTCCAAGCGAATCTCTGAGACTAAACGTTTCAATGCAGCTGTCATTCCTCTGTTTTGCGTCGCGTTTATTTTTTGTTTATTTTCTAACTGAAAATCTATTTAATTATCTCCCCACTTAAGTATTTATTTGTGTTCATATTTGTAAAGTGAGTGTGGGTATAGGATTCAAAAAAAATGTTCAAAACAATAATATAAGTGAAGGCGTGTTAATTTCGTTTAAAATAATGAATCTCAACTTTTCAAATTCTTTAAAAAGTTTTTAAACATTTTGAACAAGAAATGTACATTAAAGATTTCCAGTTACATTTCCCAGCGAAAGTCTTTAGTTTCAGCAGTGGAGGGTATTGTGATCACCCAACCCCTTCCCGTTCCTTTAGTGCCTCGAGTTCAATGCTTGTCAGTTAATGGGCTCCACACATTGTTTAATATGGGGCCAATTATAGCATTTAATTAAATATGCTGCTAACGATATTTCAACAGCTAAAAGGCCTCGACAATTGGCAAGTTGTGTTTGCAGACTTTGCATGCAGTTGATGGCAATTACAATTGATGTTGCCAATGCTTCCCGGTCTTGCGACATGGGGCCTGGGAGTTCCAAGCCAAGCTGCCCTCGACGTCCCCTTTCACTTCTCACCTGGCAACGTGAACCGATTGTTAGTAGCAGTCGCCTCGAATTACAAGTGTTTTAGATGCCAGCGACTGTCTGGCAGGTCTTCAATCGCAGTTGCAGTTGCAGCTGCGGTTGCAATTGCAGTTTGCTTTCAATTACATATGTACATTTGCACTTTGTGGCAAATTATAGAGAAGCGTGGGCGTTAGAGGCGTGACAAGCAGTCAAGTTGCATGCCAAACGTTGTTTCGCGGTTACGCATTTTTGCATTCTGTGTGAATTTCGATGGGAAAACTATGTAAAGGTTTTTCTTACCTGCTTGGACTGGGTTCCTGGCACGTTTGCTGATCGATTCGATTTATTGTTTGCCTGCAAAATATGAAGCAATGCACAAAAACAAAACATTAGTTTGATTGTTGTCGAAAACAATTGCGGCAACTGCAACTCACAAGTAAGAACGTTGCACTCGGGTATAACCGACGGCACAATACTTGTTCACAGTATAAGATATGATTAAAACTAGTAATGTTTAAAAAATCGAAACATCGATACTAACAGTTTTCCAATTTCCGATTTTCTAATTCAATGTAAAAATCTATGTTAATTTCAGATGAACATCACATTGGGTGAGGAGGTCACAATGAAATCGTTTGTTGAATTTGTTTTCTAAATTGTGGAAGAATCGATTTTTAGGATTTACCGCCACTAGGGTATACAGGGCGTAGCCAAAAAAATGAAAAACGTTTTTTGAGTATACACGAGTATATATTTCAAATTTAATCTATGAAAAGAGGGACAGAACGACAAACCGCAAGACGGACATTGCAAAAACCCAAAATACCCTTTTCATTTCGTAAACGAGTAAAATAACAATAACTCCATTCGGTGCAGTTCAATGCCCGGCGGGCTCGTGCAATTTTATTTTTTTGGACAGTGCGCGTTACTTGAAATCGAATTACCAAATGTTAAAACCGTGCGCCCCACCGCCCGCTACATTATGGCGCCAAGGCTGGCAGCCGGTGGCCCATTGGCTGGTCTGGCCAGATTCAAGCAATGACCCGAATTCGATGCACGTTGCGCTCGTATTTCATGCCACCCTCTGGCCATGCCCGTTCTGCCTGGGTTTGAGTTTATATATGTATATATACACACATTTACATACATACTTTTTGGCACATAAGTAGTGCTGGCTTTTAATCGACACCAAAGTCTCGATGTCGTTGTAATCGAGCCGCATGAGCTGCAAATATTTTTCATTGTCGCTCTCTCAAGCTGTTGGACTAAGTTGCAGCTGGTTCATGCACTTGAACACTGGGCTTTTTATGCCTTTCAAAGTGCGACTAAAAAATATAAGCTTTTATCAAGGTTAACATGCCAAGTGGCAAGTGGTTTGCTCTTACCACTTTTAATAGTTGGCCATGGCTCGTGCACTTGTTCTTGTGACCTGTCGAGCCGGCTGCCCCGTAGAAAGTGGCTATTTAGATCTTGTAGGCAACAATTAATGGCCATAACCAGAATAAATCAAATATGCAATGCCACAAATTTGCATTTAATTCCAACAACCAATTCCAATTTATATAACTTGTTTTTCTTATGCAGAAACAAAGGTGCAGCTTAAGTGGGCACTGGCAAGAGAGTAATGTTTACTTAGTGCTATTAATTTTTCTATGATTATAGACTTTATTTATATACGCTAGACACCCACCTGCAAATGTCGTATATTACCCCTTAAATTAAAATTGAACTAATTAACTTTAAACTTTACCTTTAATGTGTTTAATGAATACAAGGTTAACAAATTAAGACAATTTTACGCAAAGCTAAGCACCTAATTGGCTGACGATTTTTGTATGACGAATTAGATAAAAACACAGAACGGACAGGAGCCGAATAGCTTTAGAGAGTTAGTTGTATTTCTATATGTATAAATGCAGCGCCCCATTCGAACGACGTCAGTGCAGGAACTACACGCCTTCTCAGGTTAAATGCAATTACATTATTAAATTTTCCTATGCAACTATTAATTGAGTCTCCGGTTGCCAGCAACATGCAATGCGCAGTCTGAAATCTCAGATATGCGGATGAGGGGGAGTGGTGTGTTTCGGTGGTGCTGCTAACGGCTGTTTAATTAACAGGCATTCCATTTAGCACTTGATCCGCTGCTGGAGCTGTTGATTTGCATTCAAGAATGACAGCGAGCTGAGTGGGCTGCTGCTTAAGCGTGCCGGGGCAAGCCAAGAACTGGATTTGGATTCAGAATCAAAATCAGTCATATGTAATTAATTGTTTGGCATTTTCTATGGCTCTCGTGTACAGTTAATGGCCCTGGGCTTCATAATAGGCTACGCTTTCTATATCGGTGTACTTCAGGGGGGAAACCAACTTACATATGCTACCAAGAACTTGGCTTTGAAATGGGGCAGCTTAGTGTGTTTATTGGTGATTTAAATCTACATCAGTAAAAACAGCTCCAAATTGTTTGCGTCGCATGTTCAGGAAGTTACTATGACTACCTTTTGTGGATTCAACAGAATTTCAACAGCTCCAACTGAAGCCAGCCCCACATTCGGAGTCGTGTGGGGGGTGATAATAAAGCAAACACTGAAGGTCATTACCGGAAAAACGGGTTCTCCATCTCCGTCTGCACCACCGAAGTGAGTAAGCATTTAGCATTAAAATACCGTTGGGATTATGGCACTGAATATGCATGGGCGTTCGCCTTAATAGCCAACTCTAAATGCTGCCTTTTGCCAGTTACAAGTTACCCGTTGCCAGTTGCCAAGTACCAGTTGTAGTTCCAGTTGCTTCTTTGAAAACTGGCTGCTAGCTGCAGCAACAGAAACTGCATCTGCATAAATTATGCACCCAGAGACATTTGCAAATTGTCATTCGTCGGAATAGGCACAGACAGACGACGATGATGATGGGGATGACACGCCAATTGAAGCCATGTTTGAGGCCCACGTGAGGCCAACGCCTCATTGCTAGCTACTTGTTGCCACTGCTGTTGTTGTTTTCGTTGTTGTTATTGCTGGCGTTTAACTTCATTTTATAAAAGGTCAAAGCAGCCGGCGGCCTGCAGAAAGTTGGTGTTAAATCATGACATTATATGGCATTTTGAATGCTCCTAACACCCACGTAAAACTTTTAAAATAACGACTAATCAAAACGGGTATGTGAACTCTTCAACCAACTAAACAATCATAGATTACAAATGTAGTTTTAGATAAAGATTCTGCATCGCAAAAACTTGTAAGCTATCTAAAAACATTTTTGTAACAATTTTGAATTTCTGTCTTTTTTACAAATTTAAATTTATATATTATAAGTATATATATGTACATATATACTTATCTATCATTTTATTTATATCATATCTATGTAAATATATCTGCTTATCTATATTTGCCTTAGCACTTGCGTCACTATTTTTATACATTCTTCTGACAATGCGCTCTGGTACAGATGACTGTTAATCCGTTCATTAAAAAACTAGAATTAACTTTCGAAAGCATTCTTGGTATTCTAACTGCCGAAGTGCTTACATATTTCACATAATTTTGGCTCTTAGACAAACGAATGTGTTATAAGTTGTAACTGTAAGTGGCATCAATGGATTGAGCGCTACTCGGAAACCGGTTAAGCACTTCTAATGTTTGCATTGTGGACACGGCCAAGAAACGTCAGCTTTTTATGATTGGTTATTTATGCGCAGTCAATGACACAATCCCCCAAAACCCAAATGATGCGCTTGCTAGCTGATGTTGCTGTTGGTTGCTGGTGATGCCGTTCTCTTCTAACCGTTAACTGACCAATGCAACACCATTCGAAATGCAGGCAGAAGAGTCTCTGGCCACGTTGCAGCAGACTGAAACTTTCTACAAAGAAAAAAGAAAAAAAAACAAGTTGACTGGCATCATCTGTTTTTTGTAGCATGGCTACGCCCAAGAGTCCAAGTTTGAATCCAAGTTGAACAATTGAATGCTTCAATGGAGCAGAAAACGCTTGGTAGCAAAAACATCGCTGCAACTTGCCCCAACTGCCGCTCTTTGCGTATGTCATTCGCTGTTGATTTGCTGCAAATGTCACTGCAAATGAAGCTCAAGACAGTTCGTTCAAGCATTGCCGAGATTGGCTGCCCCAAACTGTGGGCATGACTATTTCCAGTTGAGCGCAACGCATGTTAATTTATGCATTAATTTCGGTTGATAACCGACAACGGCCTGAAGAGTTGGTGAAAAAGCGCAACTTAATTGGGCGCATAGTTGAAGCAAATTACTATTTAGCCGGACAATTAATTTGTCAAAACTAAATGGCCAGCTATGGGTTGTGTGTTCAGTGCCGGCCAGTGCCTCGGGGGGACTTTGGACTGCTGACGGCAGGTGTCGCAACTTTCACCTTGACTGGTTGCCAAACTGGAGTCGTCTTGAGTCGTCTTGCATTGCCTACAACTCGATGCCTTATAATACAACAAATACTGATGCATTTAATGAGATAATACTGAACGTGTTCACATCAGTTTGAGCCAAAACAAAGAACTTCCCTTCACAAATGCGCGCTAAATGCGAGTCATTTGCTTATTTGCATTTCAAAGCTAGCCAAATTGAACAAAGACAACTGCAAAAGGCATTGAAGAATTCAGCATTTTGGTAGCTAATTAGCGGGAACACGTCGTGAGCATGGTAAATATCCAAAATATGCCAGTAGAAATAATAAAAGATCCGAAAGCTGGTCACAGCATGAAAGCATAGATGCCACATATGTCTGTCTGGCCATAGAAATACGTATTATTGATCAAAAGTTGAACGAACTGCGTCGGAATTGTAAATTGGTAGCCGTGTAGCAAATAATTATGGGCTCTTAAACAAATAGAACCATACACAAAAGGCAAGGCCCCAGCGAAGAGAACCCAAGCCATTCCTAATTAATTAAAAAAACATGGGAATTCTGAAATTCTGCTCGCCGAAACTTATATACTCTGATAGAAGAACTATCAATAACACTATTCAGCAAAAATTTTTTATTTACCTTCATATAATAGATTTGAAAATGAGCTAATGGTTGATACAATTTTGGTTAACCGTTTAATGAGCTGTTCTGTATGACATTAGATGCAAACAACGACATTTACCTTAACCTTAAAGACTTTTTTAGTTTTCGCTATTCTTCATTGAGTCATAGTTTTCGCCATTCTTTTTTGATTATTCATAAATTAGCAAATCACGATCGAAAAGATTCACATGCTTTTAAAACACAACTGACTTTGATATAGGAAAATGATAACTAATGTAATTCATAGCTTTATCACTTTCAAAATGCCACTTTGAATAACAAGTCACAAATATTGCAAAACAATGTATTAAAAGACTTTAAGATGCTACAGAGAGTAACAGCGACAAAGGAGACGTGCATATAATTGTGACGCTCACTGTGCGTGGCAATGGCATAGTTACCATAGCTTGAGGTATATAAAAGCTAGAGGCTGGCCACCCCAGCACCTCCAACTTAATTACACCCATGCATTACAAAAAAGCAAAAGTAGCGGTATGTTTCAGTTTCATTGGCAGCCAGGCGTGACGATTGGGTTTGGGGGGAGTGACGAACGGGATCGGATCAGCTGCCAGAGGTGTCGAAGAAACTTGGTTTGGGTTTGGCACTGGCATTCAAATGCCCTTAAATATCATATTTTAAAATTAATTAATGCATTGCACAGATCTTAGGTTAAAAGGTTAAGTTTACGTTGCATATGGGGGAAATAAAATCAAAATATTTCTCTCGTTTGCCGACACGACTAAATTGAGTTGAGCATAAATTAAAAGACGGCGAAAACCGTTAAACATGTGGCACCCAAGCACATATAAGTTTGGTTCCCCTTTAGGGGACAGAGGCCCGCCTAATCAAAGCGCTTTTGTTGAGTGAAAATCTTCACAGTCGCCTGCATGGAAACGCATTTTCATTTTCCAGCTGCATGCTAAAAAATTTGTAGGGTAGGTGGGGAACGTTCCCCCCTCTGAATGCTTGGCTACTTCCTCATTTATGCACTTCCCAAAGCGCAGTTCGAGCTGCGAATGAACCAATTTTACATATATATAATTCGACCTATATCATTATGTGCCCCTGTATCTGATTCCATATGTGCGTGCACCCCTTACGGCTATTATTAGTCGATCCTCCATCCAGCACTGGACACGGCTCCCTTAAGTGTTCAGTTCCGCTTGCAGTTGCAGCTCGCGTGTCCCTCTCTCTCTCTTTCTCTCTCTCTCTCAGAGATACGAATGCTGATTGAGGCAAAGTGCAGTCGTTAGAATTGCGGCAACTAGGAGACAATTGCATAAACATATGAGCAGCTGTGAGGAATGTAATGTCACCTTGTGAGCAAAATGATGCAATTGCTGAGCCGGAAAAGTTTACATAATTGTAATTGACAGCATCCTGAAGATTTTCATTTATTTTATGCCTATAGCAAGATGTGCAACTTGCAGTAGATGCATCTTTAGGTTGCCCTGGGGCACTTAAGCTTAAATCAAATTGTTTAAAATTAAAAATTTTCGATAATGCGGTATTTATATATCCCAACCTTAGAAGATAAAATTATAATTATAAGATAAGATTTAAATGATCGAGTCAATAAAACCGACGATGTGGGTTCTAATCCTCGGCTATATTAAATGTGGTCTGTCTTCAGAATTTTTTTCTCTTTAATATTTATTTTCCTCTTTTCGTTTTCTCCAAAAATTTTACTCTATCATTAAAGATTTAATTTAATCCATTGAAATCGAACTGTATTCGCTATACCTCTTTAACAATCTATATGATAATGAATTGCATATTTCGATAAAATGCATTTAATGGTTCTGCATATGTTTGTGGTTAAGATTCAGTAAAACAATCCAAAATTTATAAAAACAATAATTACAATAATAATAAGGTAAATAAACTCTGCACTTTTATAGTAGCCTATAGAACAATGGACATCTTGGCAATCACATATACATATATCATATATATATCATATATACATATTTCACCTCTTCAAATCATTATACTATACTCAATTCATTGAACGATCTCAAGAGCATTCACTCTGCTACAACCCTATAATTTCACATATGTTTTAATAGAAATTTCTTTAATTTGAATATGAAACTCTCGCGTTTAAGCTTATGTGCTTTGGGTTTGAATTGATGACATAAGTGTATGCACAATGTACATCATCGTTCATTGCCATTGCTTTCACTACAAGTACGTAGGCATTGTTGCTGTTGTTGTTGTTGCTGCTGTTGCTGTTGAGGGGGCTCGCTTAACATTGGCCCCTCGTGAGTTTAACATTGAATTAGCAGAGCCCACGTCTTCAGCTCCTCTCTGACCACGCATTCATTTGCGACCTTAGCCTTCGCAAAATCATAGACAAACAGATAAAATAACACAAGGCACATGCAAAAGAGACGCATTATCATAATATTTTTGGATATTGCCCAGAGGCAGCAAAAAGCAAATTTTGCTGTTATTATTTGTTTTGAAGTTAAGGCTAATGTCACTCAATATTTTACATATTTGCGCAGTTTTAATACTCATTCATTCAATGAAAAGGGTATATTGTGTAGATAGTTAATCAAATGTATATACAAAAAAATGTAATTCCTCTCTACACCACCACTCTACATCACCTGCACCCACAAATTACAAAAATTGATCCATTTAGGAACGTTTTTGACTGTTTTATTATACTGTAGTATACTGGGAGTCGGGTACACCCGACTACAACGTTCTTACTTCTTTCATCGTTTAGTTTTGTAATTCGTTGGCTGTGCAGTAGCGAGATATATTTCATTTAGATTTTTATCACTGTGCGCCCCTTGACCTCGTCGCATTGCGAAATATGCCGTTGCCTTTTATAGCTGCTGCAACAGTCGGCAATTTGTTGCTGTGTTTGCTGATGCTGCCCCTCGATATTTGCGTCTTGGGCATTAGCTTTGCAGCACCTAGCTGTACAAACCGGTCAAGAGCGAGGCATAAAACATTTATGGCCGTATTGTTCAGCTTTGGAGCCGCAAAAAACACCGTTGCTCTATAGCTGGCTATAGCTATGGCCGATAAAAATAGAGATGAAAGAGGGATGAGGCCAAGTCGCGTTTTAAATGGAAAACGCTTTGTTTGAACTCTGAGCGCGGCCATTGCCTGTTCAATGCAAATATTATGCTGATCTATGTTAGTCTGTCTATATATTCACATAAAGTTTATGTACAAATTTCACACATGACCTTTGCCTAAGCTGAAACTACAGCCTTCCCCTTGAATGTGCATTGTTTATTTGCTTGCATGTCTGGTCGTCGCGTCTGCCAATATGGAAAATATTTTGATTGTTGTTGCCTTTGGCAGTGGGAAACAGCGAAGACAGAAAAAGGCACGCATGTTAAAACGAGTCAACGAATCAATCAAGCGACGCCACCGACGCCATTTTATGGCCATGCGCATGCCCAGAGGCGCCAAGTTGCAGCCAAGTTTAATGCAGTTGTTCTAATGCAAGTGTATAATTATATTAGATAGCTCGGTAGATAAGGCCCGACGGCTGGCCATTAGAGGGCAAGCGCATTAAGATGTAATAAACGCGGAAGGCGCAGGCATCACAAAAATTATTGTAATATGTGTGCACCGCTGAGAGGCCAGAGTATCTCATAGATGCAGATGCAAATGCATTCGATGTTGCTGCAGCTGTACACAGAGCGAAAAAAGGTAGTCTAAAATTGAGTTTGAGTGAATTCGAATTAATTGATATAAATACGAATTACTAAAAATAAGCACAAACAATCTTTATATAAGAGAGAAGAATCTTACATAAAGTATCGATGTTATGAAGAAGAAATGAGTACAAATATTTTAAATGTAAGCTTGAAGCACACGGTAAAATTTAGAAAAAAAATGTGGTGTTATGTTTTGGTTATTTGAAAATATCTCAGGTTCGAAATAAAAAACTACTAAAATATTTAAATTGTCAAACTTCAAAAATCGTATTTGATATCTGTTTAAACTTCTTGACTTAAATATGTTAAATTATCAAATACTTGATTTTTCTCTTAGTGTACCTGCTTGAGCTTGAGTTACTCGCAAAAGACGTACAGCGGTAGCAATTGAAAACATTCAAGTGCTAGCTGATCTGCATAAGTGAACGTCACGTAACAGATACGCAGCAAGCCAGATGCGTTGCATCTATGCGCAAGCACACACACATACACACACACACACATGTATCTGCCAGAACGCAGACGTCGATGCCCGTTGCGGGGTCGTTCATCTTGATGGGAGCGTGGAAGCGTTTTGATGACTGACTGCCTGTAATGCGGAAAGCGCGTAACACGCAAAATAAAAAAAATAAAAAACATGAAGAAAAAATAGGCAGAAAAATGTGCAAGTATCTGCGAGATACTTTGTGCGTTAGGCAGCTGCAAAAGCTGTCCCAAGTCTTTAACACACGCTCGCAACGACAGTCATTGAATTTTGGCTTTAAACGAGTGCCCGACTTGGCATAATTTCCAGTATTCTCCATTGGAACTCGCGCTCTGTACTCATAACAATCACAATAATGAGCAGGAAGTTTGAAAAAAAAACGCCAAAATCGGCTTATGGCATTAGGCGTCAGTGTTATGTGACAGGCAGACAGGCAAACAGATGGACAGACTTTCAGACAGAAAGATTGAAATTTAGCCGTGATGCTTTAACGTTAATTAAAAGCGAAAACGAAAACTGTTACAATGCATTGCATAATTTGTTTGAATTTGGCTCAGTTTACTATTTACACTAATTGCAACAAATTAGTTGCGATCGAATTAAAATCAATTTTGTTACTTAATTGAATTATATACTTTTTGGTTGCCCGTTAAATATTGAAATTTGCTGTGCTTTATGCTATGTGGAAGTAAGCGGAAGCTAAAGCTAAAGCATTTATTTTTATATATATTTTTCAACATATTCATATTCGGATTTGATGAGGTTTTTATACAGCACATGCTGCGGAAGTCTGTTCAAAATTGGTTTCCAGTAGTCAGGCAAACGAGTTTTCAATTTTGAATTGCACAAAATCGTAATTGTGCTTAATTGTTGCGCAAACGCTGACTCAATACGAGGAGATTTTTCATTTTTTCCATTCATAATTGGCTATGGCAGCTTGTGAGAAAAACCAATACTCAATCTTAATCTGATGTGGGCATTGGATCATAAAGCTGTTCATGTCGTTCAATCGCAACCGATATGTGCACCTAAATATTGTATATAAGACCTGACTGCAGCTGTGACTCAGCGGAAAGGGCTCAGGTGACGTGCTAGGCGAAACGGTTGCCACCTCAAGTTTGTAAACAAGTTTGTAACTGATGTTGATTTTCTCAAAACTGCGTGAGTTGAGGTAATGCGTAATGCTTCTCTAGTGCTTAAAAGCTTGCATGTTGGCGCATTCATATATCAAATAATAATAGATAAACTTAAGGTTCGGGATGAATTTAAAAATGTATTTATCTGACAGAATTAGTAGAATTAAAAAATTATAAAAACAATGGAAACTATTTCATGCAAATATAGAAAACTAAAACTTTATGAATGCCGATAACATATGCATACATATTAAAGCTTATATATTCTTTTTACTGTTTTTTTATATTTGCTAATTTTTTGTATTGAAGATATAAGAAGCTGGAAATAAAATTCGTTTACATAACTTATATTTATAGCCTGTTATTAAATTTTTGATTGCAAATGTAACCTTGGTATGATAGGCACATGATGCAATTTAGATTTCCTTTGATACACTAAATATAGTTACAAAATTAATATAACAGTTATTTCTTCAATCGAGCTTGTTTAATTTTTTCTTTTTGCATTTTTTTGAATCGACTGTGTTACACAATCGTCTAGCAAATGTTAGCCAGCGGCTAAGCTCAACTACTTCAATTACATGCATCTGCAATGCAATATATGTATGTATAAACTCTCGACACCCACACATAGACATGAACAATGCACATTTCTTGCTGCACTCTAAAACTACTTTCGAAATGTTTTCACTTGCCGCAAACACACCTTTTAAAGTGCCCACCCAACATGACCAGGCCACATATATACATATATATGTATATAGCTGGCTTCAACACATTCTCCACCCACCACCACCCAATGCAGTTTGTAGAACGAGTTGAGAGGCTATTAAGCTGTCCTCGGGAAAAAAATTGTGGTTAAGTATTATATTTAGAAGTATCTCAGGCAAATTTCGAAAGGGGCGCCACGAGAAGCTCTCGGCGCGCTGCACGTGCTGCAAACGCGAAGGAAACTACATGAATCACACGATCGATTCGAAAGGGGCCACTAAATCATGAGTGGACGGACGTTCGATTTAGAGCTGAAATTGCAGGCAATCTGGAAAAAACCAGTGAGAACTTTGCAATCAGGTGTAACCGACGGCGCCATACTCGTTCACAGTGTAGTGACAACCAAAACATTAGTATTATTGTACACATACAAATTCAGATCTATGTGACCAACTTTGACCAATATGTCAACAGGAAAATCAGTTTTGACAAAGTTATGGGAGTTTGAAATATGGGAGCTATGGATTCGAAAGATCAATAAAAATCTTAAGACTTTATGTGTCGCGGGTATACACGAGTAGATATTCTACGTTTTAAGTCTCTTAGCGGCGGACAAGCATTGCATTCATACAGATGCACATTGTACAAATCCAATATACTCTTTTCACTTCGTAAATGAGTACTAAAATAAAAGTTTAGGCGAAAGGAACGTGACTATGAAGGATTTCCACATGGCTATAAATCGCATACAGCAAGGGGCATGCAGCGTTGGCGGCCCTGCAACAGCTACAACAGCTGAAATCGCTGTAACAAAAGAAAATTCCGGCAATCAGTGTTGTTTTTCTTATTGATTAGTCGATTTTATTTATGTTGTTCGACCGTTTCCTACAGTCGCATTGCTTTTTGTCGGCTTGCAAAAACGTGGCTTGTAATTATTGGCCATTATTATTGGGTCCATTCACCAATAGCCGGAACTGTATCATCGCTTCGGCCTGACCAGCTAGATGGGAAACCGGCAGCCACGTTGTTCACGCTTCAATGAGTTAATAATCAATGCGGCTTTGTTGTTGCCATAATTATGCGATTAAAATTGCAACAAGTGCAAAAATGAATTCAATTAGAAACCGGACAGACCACAGCCTATTGCCAGACAATTTAGCAATACCCTGGATATCGTCCCTCAATGCAAATGGCATCTGTTTCTACCTCAACTACGCATCTAATAGCTTGGGCGTCAACCAAAAAGAATTGGTGATCGGCAATTATATTGAAAACCATTTGACAATTGTTGAGACAGAGAGATCTCAAGAAATTGAGAAAAAGAGCGGCAGAGAGGCATAGAGACAAACCAGTTGGCACATCTTTAGTCATCGAATTTGCGGCGAAAATTATAATGAGCAGAGCTTAAGCGACTTGGAGACAAGTTTGGACGTGTGAAACGGCGATGAAATCATGCAGACCGATCGACCCCGACCACAATTCAAGGTTACGTGTATACGTAAATATCAGACCCAAACACCTGGCCCCATTCAGTTGTCATTTGTTAGCCAGGCTCTAAGTAATTTGGCAATTAGCCGACACTAACAATAAATAATGGTATATAAAGCAACATGAAGCTCGATACGATCAAAAGTGCCAGACTGTGTGTTACCCTGCATAAAATGTTTGTATTAATAAAAATTAAGGTTCCTGTACATTCGAGTTGACTTTGTCAACGTTTGTTTTTTTAGCCTCGTTTGGAAAAAAAGCTGATTAAATTAGAAATTTTCCAAAGCAAGTCTCATTTGACAATTAGGCAATAAGAAACCGTTATTTATCAAGATCAGATTTTGTTTATTATCGCTAGACGCTATACTACAAATATTTTATAGGGTATACAGAAAATATACAAAATGTTAAAATTGGAGCAAGGAGTTTTAAATAACCTTGTCGGGCTCGGAATACAAATGACTTTACGAGGTATAAGAGAATTTATGGCAAAATGATTTAATCTGCTAAAACTAACTTTATTTATACACTCTTTATATATATACTCTTCTTATATACACACTCTTTATACTTTGTACCCATTTGACTAATATTTTGCAAACAGGGTAAACAAAAATTGAAAGTGATTTCTTAGGGCCAGCCAAGCACGACCACAGAAATATTAAGCATGCAGCTTACGGATACTTTGTTAGTGCCGAAGTGCAGGCAATAAACTTTATGTAAGCGCCCAATAGATGTGCATGAAAGTGTTTCACAAAATTGACAGCTCATTTTTTTGTTATATGTGTGTATATATTTAAGACAAATTACGACTGCTGTCAGTTGTGTCAAATACGAATCTATCGACACAATTTGTTGACCCACATGTCGCTGGGCTGGCAGACTGGCCATTAGGCCAGTCATTAAAGCAAGCCAAGATCTGGGAGATTAAGCCCTGGGGCTCTGAATCTGGATATAAGCTCAAATAGCAGTAGATCGTCAGGCATTTCACTCGAAGCGCGTTTACTGTTCTTCTTGATTGACATGCTAAGAGGTGGCACCAAGATAATATCTGCATTTGTATCTGAATTGTTAAATGTATCTGTATCTGTATTTGTATCTGTGTGCGTTGCCTCAACCTCATTTACAGTTGTGTGGTAGCTTTGTCTGGGTGCTGGCCTTTCTCAATAGGCTCTCATTGTAATGTCCGCATCTATGGCAGCGGCTTTTCTTCCGCTTTTAACGGTTCATAATTGAAATTATAATTCAATTTATGTTCACTGCCTGCTTTGTTTGCAACACTTTGCTACACTTTTTCAATTAAATTCAATGCACATTAGAAAATCCGATGTCTGGCCTGCTCGAAAGTGTTGCCAAGAGTGAAAGATGCAATCACAGAGCCAGCCACAGATAAATTTGTATCGGTATCTGTAGCTGCAGTTCACTGACGTGTTTTTGGCTCAGCGCCTGCGCAAATAAATTCGATTTGAGGTTTGTTGTTTAATATTAAATTTCATGCGCATACACTGCACCATAAGTATTGTGAATAAATGGAAAGACAGAAATAAAAGACGCAAAGAAAACAACTGAAATTGTTTTACAATGGCGTCTGTTGCAATTAAGAACGCTTTCATTTTTCACTTTTCTTCTTGCATTTTCTCAGTGAAGCCGAAAAACGTAAAACTTTTACTGAATATAATTGAATTAACATTAACACACAAGCTAACCCAAAGATACAGATACAAATACACATAACGATCTGTGCACGCATATCTTAAAAGCACCTCGAATGCTGTTGTACATACATATATGTATATATCTATTATGTATTAACATTATTTTTTTTTAAAGGTAAAATTTCCCATTTTTGAAATTTGTATTTTCAGATTTCAATTAAACCAACAGCTTTGAAAAATTGTACAACTAATTTAAAAGACAGACAATTTCTTTTCCTTACACAAAGTAGTTCTGTTTAAAAATCTTCAAGTGTGTGAGTTGTTTTTAAAAATAGCAACGAGAACGCCGGCAATTTGGGGTCGGATTTGTTGTGCGTTTGAATTGAAAATATTTTAAGTATTTTTATGTGGCGGCTGTTGGGCGCAGAAATCGAAATCAATGCAATTGAGAATTTTTCCATGAGTCGCATAAATTCCAAGATAGGCCTCAAGACAATCGCAGCCAATAACAATAATGAGGGTCAGCTTGGAGCCACTCACAAGAGGTTTTCTTCAATTATTTACAATTTCATATTGACTTGTAGGCAGCGCCCCATTTTTTTTTTTTTTTGTTTTCTTTGGGTGGGAGATGGGGGCACTTCAATTATCAGTCGACGCATAATTAAGTGCAAGCCCCCGATTTGACCTCAACTCGAACGCTGAGGGCTGAGCTGATGTAACAAAAGGCGACCAACGGGCGCTGCACGCGTTTTGCATGCGTTTAAAGCTGCTTACGCAAGAAACGCGCGCAAGGTGCGGTCTGTAGAAAGTGCCACCAGCTGCTGCTGCGACACATTTGCGGCATTAAATGAAGTAATTTAGTTTTATGACAACGCTTCAAAGCCATGCATCAGCGATCGTGTGGGCAGCAAAGTGTTTTGCTTGGAATTGCTCGTTAATATTGATAAAACAAAAAAAAAAAACAGCAGCAATTGCAATATTCCGCCAACATTTTCCTATTTTTTAGAGTTTCAAGTTTTTGATTAATTTGTAGTCGCCTTTTGTTGTCTTACTTTTTGTTGTTTTTTCAGTTAATTGTTATGCGTTTTTAATGCCACCTTCCTATAATAAAAGACCAAAGGTGTATCTTACATAAAACCCCAAATATGCATGTAAATCACATGTTCAACTGTTTTGCTGCGTTTTGGAATTTTGGCCTTTTGTTTGAATTAATTTTAACGTTACTTTTTTTGCAAAAATTCGTATATATATATATTAATACGTGTATCCATGTATGAGTAAAAAAACCTAAAAAAAAACTTTCTCCGCCGCTTGTCGTGCAAACTTGACGCACAAAAAGAAACAAGAAAAACAAATAAAGAAAAAAGCAAACCAAACTGAAAAATAAAAAAAAAAATTAAAAAGAAATGTACAACAAGCAGATGATTTACAGCATAAATAATGAAATGGTCATTGTGGGCTTTGAGTTATTTGCCAAAGAGTCAGCGAGAAACGACCACAAAAAAAAGATGGTGAAAAAACAAGTGTGAGACAGGAAATTGAACTTTGGTAAAAGATACAGCAGAAACTATTTGCAGCGCTTACCTTGATTTATGGAGCGATCACCTACAACAATGAACAATACTGATAAGCACAACGATCACGTTTTTTGCATTATCGCTGATCTAAACATGATGCACAGTTAAACAAAGTTTGGCGCTGCTGATAAGCGAAAAACGCGGGCGCATTTTCAAACGCACAAAATACACAAGCAAACATTTCATGAAGCCAAATCCATGACCACAGACAGGAATTGCAATTACGAGTAGCGCTCAAATGTATTATGTAACAACAAACCAAACCAATGTAAATATTTAATAAACAATGAAAAGCCAAAAGTGCGTGATTTGAAAATGTTTCCAGTCGCAAAAGAAGAAGCAACAAAAAGTGAAAAGTTACGGCGTTTTAATGTGCATAATTATTATTTTGAGTCGAGCTCACTTGATATTTTTACTGCGTAACTCTTGGGCCATCGCCGGCTACTAGCTCCCCAATTCAACCTCCCGATTTTACCCAGCAACTACATCTACATATGTAATCAACGTTAGTAAAATTTTTATTTTCAACAAGTTCGTGTCAAAATGCAGTTTTAGGTATCATCTACAAACTTCTTTGTGTGCCTTTGTTTCTACTTGAACAAATCTAAAAACAAATATATAAGCTTTAAATAGCAAAAGAAATTTAAATGCAAATTTGTACATATTTTCCTTTCTGTTTTTGCCCGCGAACAAGTTTTGTGAAAGCGTCGGTTGCTACTTAAATATATATTTTTGTTGTTAAGTTTGTTTTGTTGCAGTATTTGCTCGCTGGCAAATAGCAAATAGTTAATAGATGTCTTATTGTTGTTATTGTGGCTGGCAGACAAGTCGCGGTATATCCATCATCGATGATGATCAACTCGATGACTAAAAACAAAAACACGTTTCTATGGCAAATTTAGTCGCCCGCTTTGACATTTTCATCTGGTTTACGAGTGTGTTCACATTTTCTTTATTGGAAAACCACACACGATTGGGCCGAGAGGACGCCGGCTTTCAATGGAATTTTCCTTGCTATCTTTAACGGTGTAATTGCGTTTTTGCCTATTTAGTATCAGTTGTAAGGCACAAATCTTGAATAGTTTGAATAGCAGCCACATGCTGCGAGTGAGCGCTGAGCATAAAGGTCATACCTTTTAAGGCACCTGACCTCACAGCAGCGAATCTTGGATAAGCCAAGTGAAAAGATTTGAAAGGTTTTACTTAACTAATTGCAACTTTTTAACTCAAAATTCTGGCAAAATTAGGTTAATAAAAACCATTGTTCATAAGGTAATAAATTCAAAAATAAATTTTAAAAAAAATATATATATGATACCAATGAAAAAACTAAGTAGATCCAAATTGTTTGCACCACACTAAAAAAATTAAAATAATTTACTAAACATTAATTTTGATTACATATTGTTATTATTTTAAGAAATTTAGACAGATAAAACTGGTTTTTGAAAAAATGTAGAAGTCAGAGTTGAACACATAAAAATAAAGTGAATAAAAAAGTTTGATCTTCCAGCAACTTATAATCTTAAGCCCGAATTACAAGAAAAACCTTTTATGCATCTATACCCCAGGGTTTTTTTTTGTATTTATTTATTGCTTATTCAAGTTTATTTATGTACAACAATTTTAGTTCATCTTGTATCGAATTTTTTTATTATTTTGGTTTAGTTATATACTTTGTAGTCGAATAAATCAAACAAAAATTGTTTTGCTCATTTCGGTTGACAGTTTAAAATTTTAGCTGTGTGCGCAAAAGTGAAAAAATGCATTAAAAATTTTTATGTTCAACTTACCCACCGGGTGTTTATGCAAACTGGCAAAAAAGTATTAAACGAAAAATGCGAAAAACGTTAAGAAAATCCAAAATTTGCTGGCGTGAGCGTTGATAATAATTAATCCAATTTATTCTAGAATATTGTTGTAGTGTGGTGTATGTTTGTCTGTATGTGTGTGTGTATAGTATTTTCTGTTGAAATGTGAAACCGGCAGACAGAGTCACGTTAAAGGTGCGAAAAATGTTGTTGCCAGCAGACTTGTGTTATGAAATGGTAGTCAGAATTCTTTGCAGATTTCATGAACTTTGTGCCGAAGTTTGCCAACAAGTTGTGCTGTATTGGACGCGTTAGTTTCCAAAGGCTCTGCTCGCTCCGATGCAATTGTTGTTGTTGCTGTTGCTGATTGTTGAACTGTTGGTGTATTTTACATGGCGCGTTGCAGTTTGTTGTTGTTGTTGTTGCTGCTGCGGTTTTGGGTAACTGACAGACGACGTCAACGGGGGCTGGCAGCGGAGTTCCGGTATCGGTATCGTTTGCAATGCGCTTAAAGTCAACTTTTTGTAACTAAAAACGTTTTATATTTATTTTTTATTTTTATTGTTACAGCGGCCGGTTTGCGTCGTACTTAGAATTCGTTGCGTGTATATAAATAATAATAAAAAATACGAAGTAAACAAATTCAAACATATCACTTGCACATTCTGATTCTTCTCCTTCTTGTTAGCTAATATTATTTACTTGTTAATTTTATTCGTTGTTGTTGTTTTTGTTGCTGACTTATCTCGATTTTGTTTTTGTTGTTGTCGTTTAGAAAGTGGGTTAAATTGGCTACGCTTTAAGCAAATTATTTCTAATATGCATGCGCAGGTCTCGCGCTTGTTCGAACTTGTTAGATCCGTGATTTATTTCGAATTTTTGCAAATATCAACTTCATTCAACTTTGTAATCTTGCGTTGCTTTATATATATTTCTCTCTCTCTCTCTCGCTCCTTTTTAGTTCGCAACTGTTCTATACAACTTGATATTCCGCTTGAGACGTTTGCACTTCTTCGCGTTTCACTCGTAACTGAATGGAAGTTATACGATTGCTCGGACTGCGACCCGAGACACGATCAAGCTGCAGAAGTGGCTTCGTGCAGTGCTGCACAGGTGAGAAGAGACTTCAACAACGAAACAGCAGCACAAAAAGAGCACAAATCGAAGCAAGCTTACAGCTTTTTAACGGTTTTCTTTTGATACACGCGCTCTCCGAAGCGATCAATAAAGTTGCCCGCTCGCAGCGCAAGAAAACACAAGACCAACCCACGGAGAGTGAGCAGAATAGTTTTTGTCCGCCATGCGATCGTTGGGCCCTGCTTTCAATTCGAAGTGGGTGTGACCAAGATTTGCTAAAGAATAAATACTAAAGAAATGTTTTCCAACGGAAAAATACCAATTATATTACTATTAAATGTATATTAAAATAATGTTGCCTTTGTTTTAAATTGTCTATTAGTAGAATTAGTTTTAATGAATATACTATTTTAAAGAAAACTCCTAAAATTTGTAACATATTTGCAAAACATACATTTTGTCTTTGCTTTTCTTTAAATAAATAACAGATCAGATAAAGTGACGGAGATCTATCAACAAATTGTGTTTTCTAAATCATCTAAAATTAAATAACTTTTGTTATGGTTAACTCGGATATTAATAAATTTGAAAAAGTTAACATTTTCTGTAATTCTAATTATAGTTGATTAAGAATAACGGTAGAAGTGTCTGTTTGAATTTGTAACTGTGTATACTACACTTTTTAACTGGTTCCCAAGCTTGCTAAGTCTGTATTCATTTGTTATCGATAAGTAATGAACCACTGAACGAATAGAGCTAGTTCATTTAAATCTGCAGCCGTAAGTTTGTAAACCGATAACTTATCTGCTGACGCGCAAGTAAATAATGTGGAATATGAACAATTTTTTATTGAAAGCATATTAAATTGGTGGCTGAAACTCAAACAAAGTACGTAAACAATAGTTTGACGTTTGTAAACAATTTTAAAATTGACGCTTGGCTGTTCGTTTTCACTCTTTTTGTTTTTTAACACAAACGGGGAAATTTTGTTTCTTGCAGTGGCAAGATGACGGACATCAAGGAAATTGTTGTTATTGTGAAATGGAGTGGCAAAGAATACCCGATATCGGACCTCACCGACCAGGACACCGTTGAGTTGCTGCGCCACGAAATCTTTCGCAAGACGCAGGTGCGTCCAGAGCGCCAGAAACTCTTGAATCTGAAGCACAAAGGTAAGGCGAATAAATGGGCCATCGCAAAAGAAGAAATCAGGCATTAATTTGTTTGTGTAGGCAAGCCGGCGGCAGACAACGTCAAGCTGTGTGCGCTGGAGTTAAAGCCGAACTTTAAGCTGATGATGGTGGGCTCCACGGAGGCGGATATTGAGGACGCCTGTAGTTTGCCGGAGGATATTGGCGAGGTGATTGACGACTTTGACGATGCCGAGGAACGCGAGGAGTCGGTGGAGAACTCCGCCGTCTACCTCGCCAAGGTGCAGCGGCGTGTGCGCGATTACAAAATCACAGAGTTGACAGCGCCACGCGAAGGCAAACACCTGCTTGTCCTGGACATAGACTACACGCTGTTCGACCATCGCTCACCCGCCGAGCAGGGTACCGAGCTGATGCGACCTTATTTGCACGAGTTTTTGACCTCTGCGTATGAGGACTACGATATCGTCATCTGGTCGGCGACCAGCATGCGCTGGATCGAAGAGAAAATGCGGCTGCTGGGCGTCGCCAACAATGAAAACTACAAAATAATGTTCTACCTCGACTCGAATGCCATGATCTCGGTGCATGTGCCGGAGCGCGGCGTGGTGGATGTGAAGCCGCTGGGCGTCATCTGGGGCCTTTACAAGCAGTACAACTCCAAGAACTCCATCATGTTCGATGATATACGTCGCAATTTCATGATGAACCCCAAGTCTGGACTCAAAATACGGCCTTTTCGACAGGCGCACGTGAATCGCGCCAAGGATAAGGAGTTGCTGAAGCTGTCCACCTATCTGCGCCAGATTGCCTTGTACTGTAAGGATTTCAATTTGCTCAATCATCGCAAGTGGGAGCACTACGATCCCAAGAAGAGCTCTTAAAGATAAGATTGCCCTAATTTTATTCAATTAAAGTAATTTTTAACGTACAAAAGCATACATATTGTAGCTAGAGCGTGTATCCGCCCTGATCTGCCCAGTGTACGCGCCTAGCCTCCAGGTACTCCTCGTGCAGCCGCCGGCGCTCCTCCTCCAGCTTGGCCAGGCGGCGGTAGCGCTGCAGCACCATGCCGCAGCCGAACAACAGAGCCACCTGACAGATCAGCCAGAGTATGAAGAGTGCGATCAGCAGGCTTTGGTTGATGCAGATGTTGTCCAAGTGCAACGGATCATCGATGCCGGCTATAAGCAGCACCCCGCGCTCTCCATAAAGGAAGCTGTTGCTGTTGGCTTGATCCGGCCCGTGCACGCGCAGATTATAGTTGAGCGGCAGCTCCACTTGGGCGCTTGTATTCGCTTTGGGGGCAGTTGCATTACTCAGTTCGGGTGGCAGCACGTCCACCACGGTCGATATGTAGACTGGATTCTGCACGCGGAGCTCTTCCAGCTGTCGCTTGCGTCGCTGCCAGATGTGGACGCAATTGGTGGGCGCGCAACGCTCCACACAAAAGCGTATTTTCACATCGAAGCTAACGTTGGCCGTGCCCGCGAACTTGAAGGCGTGGAAGCGCGCGCGCAGCATGCTGCGGTCGGAGCTGCGAACACGCTCCAGGGCTGGAAAGACGGTGGCATCTGTGGGACAGCCCTGCTCGTCGATGAGCAGCACATGGTGCTGGTTGTCTTGTGACCTGGCCACCAGCGAGGTGGCGCGAAAGTCCGGCAGAGGCGCCATCTGTAGCTCCAGGTGCTCGGCACTGTACTCGGCCACAATGCGCAGCTCCAGATTCTGGCCAATCTGCACATCGTTCGTTTCGTGCTGCTGCGAGAGGTCGACGATTTGCAGCGTGATCTGGGGGCCACTGCTGCCGTTGTAGTGCACCACGCCCTCCTGCGGCAATAGGCTGTGGGAGAGTCGGCTGGTTATAGTCTGGATTGGATTTGGTGCTGCGAGTGCTTACTGCTCGGCGTACTCCAGCGAGGACTCCAACGCAATGGCACTGGGCACCAGTTCCGAGGCATCCGCGCTGCTGTCCCGCACGCTCGCGCCCAGCATGGCCGTGGCGTTGTTCAGGATGCAGCCGACCTTGATGAGGCGATCGCCTTGGGTTTGCACATTCGCATTGTTCTGGATGACCACCAGGGCGGAGATGAAGGTTCTGTGGGAGAGAGGAGTACCGTTACCGTACCGTGTGGCAATTGGTTTTAAGCGCTAGCGCCCACCTGTGATACGCACGGGTCATCTCGTAGGCGCGCAGTACGCCGCAGCGATTCTCCTTGGCCTCGCTGCCGATCTCCAGGCGCAGCAGCAGACTCTCGTTGCCCCTGCCGCCCACCTGGCAGTCCTTCGAGTGCATGCTGGCGTACACCTTGCCGGTAAACCAGTCCTTGGGCTTGTAGCGAACGCTCATCTCATCGCGCGTGCAAAACACTTGCACTGTGTGCCAAGAAAGACAGTTATATTTAATATATATTATTACGTAGAAACCGCCAAGCTTATGCCTCAAAAAAAAAAAAAAACTAACACAGACTACCACTTTATCCAGATGATGATAACTCGACACGGGTACTTTAGCTGTTTCCTGCACTCAATCGGAAAAGCCAAAGTTGAAAGATGCGAAAAACGTAGAAAACTAGCTGTTCAAATTTGAGTTTTTATGCCCGAGAAGATGCGCACAATGATACACAGCAATGAAATCTTGTAGGCTGCGTTTAAACGAGACGGATGCGGATAAAAGAGTCAGCGAGGATGTACGGTTAACAAAGAGGTAAGCTAGCTGGCTCTAGACAAACTTTGGTTTATGTAACCAACACCAACAACAATGTATAAGAGATAAAAAAACGTTAGCATTTTTTCTCTATAGCTCTTTGAAGAGCCGAAACTTGAACTTGTTGAGAATTCGCGCGAATAGAGCAACGAAAAAACAAGAGTATGTAAGCTCTATACCCTGTTTTTGGCATAAAACTAGAGAAAGAGCTTCGTCTGTCGCTAAACAGCGGTCAATAGTGTTTTTGTTGAAATCTTTTTTTTTTGTTAAGTAAAAACAATAAATTTTTAAATCAAAGAAAGCTAGAGAACAAATTTCGGATTTTAAATATTACTGCAGAAACTCAGAAATCTTAGGCTTTCATTAAGTTATCAAAGTTATTAGTTATCAAAATCAAAGTGCCAGAAGTGGGAATTGGAATAGACAGTCAAAAGTTTCATTATCATATATAATGACAGTCCGTTTATTATATAGCACATGTTGGATATTCAAGTTCATTCCATCAACTCACCATCGAGACACTTGACACGTCGCATGTAGACCGAGTTGTCGCGCAGCTTGAGGCTGCGTGGGCCGAGGGACACAATGTCCTCGGAGTGCAGCAGGCACTCGGAGCGGGTTAGCTGGTTCAGGTAGTAGAAGGAGACGCCCTGGCAGTAGAAGTTTGTCTCGTGTGTGCACATCGCCTGACACTGCAATGCGAGAAGGTCATCAATCAATCAGCCCATCGATTACAATCATAATACGCGACCGCTCAACCGCTACAACAACGGGGCGCACCTCTTTCTGGGCTAGGCCCAAATATTTGGCCTCCGCGTAGATAAAGCTGCTGTTGGCATACAGCTCGTACGAGCAGTTGTCGTTCTCGATGGGCCGCTCGTGGCATTGGTTCTCCATGTACTCCTCGTCGTAGGGCGCCGCCCGAAAGGCGTCCGGCTGTATGGACTTATCCCTGTCGCTCAGCGTGCAGCGGCCCAGCCTGACAGGGGGCTGGGAGGAGCGTTCCTCATTGCGAAACCTGCGGGCGAGCGGTAACATTGATAATAATATAATAATAAAATAATTGAAATTCTAAAAATTTTGTTAAACACTTTTTTTTTCAATTAAGTATACAATTTAACGTAGCAAAAATAAGCAAACAAATTCATAAATTAAGTAAAAAAATGTAAGTGTTAAAAATGTTCTTGAAATTAGTCTTTTGTCTTCCAACTAAGAAAATTGCACGTTAGCCACATATTAAAATTGTGGCCAGCTGTTGGTTCCGGACGAGTTGCGAATGTGGCTCGTGACGATTTATGACTTCACTCTGTGATATCATTGTCCAGCGAAAAGCTTTCGCATTTCAAATGCATAACAGAGTCAATTAAGTTAGGCACAAAAACAGAAACAGAAACAGAAGCAGAGACAAACTGACAATTACCGCTCACGATTGTTCCGATACGAGGGCGCAAACGAGGCGGAGAGGCATTTGAATTGCGTTTCGAAGAAACATCGCTCGGCGCACTCACGACGCGTGACCAGCGTCGCAATGGTCTTTTTGCCATGGAACACCAGGCTGTTGCCCGGAATTTTGGTGAGCGCCCAACGACGACCTCGGCACCCATCGGGCACTGCAATAAAGAAGAAAAGCAACCGCATCAGCCGGGGCCGGGTACGCCCCCATCCGGTGGATACGTACCGCGCAGGCAGGTCTTTTCGTAGAACATGGCCTCGGCATCGGCGACCAGCGGCAGCTCATCCGCAATGGGCAGGTAGCGCGAGCTGCGCTCAAAGTACGAGTAGCCGTAGCACTCGTTCGTGTCCAGCAGATGCACGTAGGCAATGCAGTCCGGATCCTCGGTGCAGATGCGCCAGCACATCTCACTGGCCGGCTGCTCGTCGTGCACATTCGCGTAGTCGCCGCTGCGTCGATCGCGATCCTTGAAATTGCTGGCGATCGGCGGCGCGTAAATCAAATTCCGTTCGCTGAGGTGATCGAGCGGCGGTCGAAAGCCGACAATTTTCTGCAGCTGCAGCTGATGCAGCGGACACTTTAGCAACAGCGCTTCTAGAGGAGAGGTTGGAACAGAGTATAAGTACTGGAAGGCGGCGGTCTAAAAACAAGTGGCAGTGTCGGGTCTAACCGACTGCTCAATGCTCGTTCTGAGTGCACTAATAACCAACACACATTCTTTGTAAAAAAAATAGAATTAATTTAGAGGACAAGCCAAAATGCTCTCAAACATTAAATTTCTTGAGTATTTTCAAAAAAAAATTTCAATTATATTTTAATATATTTTAAATAAGGACAAACTTTGTCTTTTGACCAAACAACGGATATCTTCAAATTTTTCCGTGCTTAAAATAAGCGTTGTAGGGCTTAAAAAACAACATACTAATTAAAGCTTGATTTAAGATTAGCGTTTATACAATGTTATTCTTGAAATGAGAAATTTGAGCTTAATTCCAGCCAAATTAAGCACGACATTCTTGATTTTTACAGCTTGTGTAAGTTTATGTTTTTTGTTACTAAATGCAATGAGCTTCAAAGCGGCGCTTGACTGCGTCGCCAACATTCCACGAATTGTGAAGAATCATGTTCTAATAGATCATAGAGGTATATAATATCTGGGCAATATCTGCTTGCGATTGTGCATATCGATTTCGCAGCGAGAACGTGACAATACACAAAATGTGTAGAGTATTATTGATCAGTAATATTGATCAGCTAAGCGTATAATCTGATATATCTATTCAACAATTAGGCATGCATTTAAATAAATATAGACACATATATATTCTGAGAAAATTAACGTCATTCAAAAACTTGTCTATAGTTTTCCGTTGATTAAATTAGCCACTGTCACTTTTACCTTAACTTATTTACTTGGGATTTTTTGTTTTTAAATTAATATAATCAATCAAATAAGTCATGTTTTGTGCCTGTCTAGTTAAAAGCTTATGTAAGCGTTTAAACAATAGTTAGTATTAGATGAGAATAAAATACAATCAGTGGAACTTCAGAATTTTCTCTCAACCAAAACTGAAAGCCTCACTTCACTTTACTCTCTCCCACTCTCTCTCTCTCTCTCTCTCTCTCGCTCCTTCCCTTTCTAGCATTCTGTTGTAAATTAATCTGAGTTTTTTTGGTTTACACTCAGCCACAAGCTGCCTTTTAGTTTGCTATGTAATGCAAATTTCAAGTGCAAAAATAATTTAATTGACGCATCACGTCAGCGCAACAAACAAAAATACTTATGAGAGATACCCTGTGTCAAGATCTTAAAGTAGCGTATGTGTGCAAATTATTTGTTGGCTGTAATTAGTACATTATAAACGGGGACACAGTAAACTATATCTGCAAATTAAAATGAAATACAATGTATGACATTCGAGAACTACTTATACTTTGTCAGACTCAAAGATACCCTGTATTGCCGCAATAATTAATCGAACTGGGAGCAGTTAAAACGCAAATTCTTTTTTTTTAATATTTGTAAGAATGTATATTGTTTTCTATTTTGTTTATTTTTACGATTTAGAAAATCTAAAAATCTATTATTAAAAATTCATGTACGATTAGGTTCCGGTTTAGGCAATATCTGATGAGCATTGAGATCTTATATAATATGTGCCTTCATCGAGACCCGAGTTAGCTGGTAATTGGAGCTTTAACGAACTTGTAAGCATTTTTGGCTATAACATCCCTTAACCTATTTCTATGTGCAGAGGGTACAATTATAGCCAAAAATGTGTAATGGAAACACATTGTGGAGGCAACTGCATATTGCCGAGCATTGACACAACCAATTTGCCGTGTCAGCATGGATATCGAAAATGTTAAGCTCACCGCTTGTGTTTTGTGCCAGCATCAATAATATTATTGCCAATAATAATTTGCAATGCCATTGTATTTTCCAATCTGATTTATGCATTGTTTTTGTTGTTGTTGTTGTCGATGCTATTGCATTGCAAATAATTTTTGAGTGAAATTGAATTTAATTTTTGTCCAAAAACAAATACAGTCAGGACGTTTTTGCGCTGACTATGTTTGACACAATTCAACACCTTTAATTTTGAAAACACACACACACACACGTAGCTGGAGGCCCGTTTGTTTGAAAATTTGCAATTTACATGTGCAAAAAGTCGCTCGTTTGCCAATTAGTCCAATTAAAGTTGGCATGCATAACTAATTTTCCAAAAAAACACTTGTTTTCATTTTTTGTATGGATTATTTATTTGCACATTTTTGTTTAGGCGCACATTTAGTTATTTATTTATTGAATGCACTTTGCACGCGTTTTTTTATCGCACGTCTGACGAGCGCGACTTTCGACTTGCAAATAGCTGAGGCTGCGAGTGAGGCCGAGTTGAGCGCTTCCCAGTCAGGTAGATACTCACACACACACACACACACACACAGCTTGTGTGTGTGTGTGTGTATGATTTGAATGCTTCGATCGAGCGTCGACGTCGCGGCTAACCGAGCGTATGAGAAATTTCATGTCTACGTCGCCGCGACTGCTGATTAGATCGCTGCTCGGGTGTATCCACACCGAGTCGCAACCGAATTGCTCGCTGGCTCGCTTACAATGTGCAATAAACAAAACTATTTAACGCACACGCCACGGCGAGGGCGTTGCCGGGGGTGCTGCTGCTGCTGCTGTTACTGCTGCTGCTGCTGCTACTGCTGCTGTTGCTGCTGCTGTTTATAGGCTGGCCGTGCGTAGCTCGTGGTTCAGTTGCTGCCCCTATGTACACGCAGAGAAAATCCATGGGGTGTCTTTCTACAATTTTTTTTACGTTCACAAAGCGAAAGAGAGAGAATTGCGAGAGACTTCAAACTTCCAATGTATATTTTCGTTTTTATCCTCGACGGATAAATTGCTAAGATTTGTGGACTTTGCCTACTGGGGGTTAATCTTTTGTAATTTATACAAATTCATTAGTTTTAAAGCTAAATAGATCACTAAAGATCTGTAAACGAGATAATCCATATCTTACACAACTTTATAGCTAAAATTCGAGCTAATAACAATTTCTCTTATATTGAGAACGCGTGCAACGTCCTTTTTCTTATTTAAAATAAAGTAATAAATAAAAAATAATAATACAAATAAAAAAACATTCTTAAAATAAGAGTATTGCATTCGTATTAAGAGTTTTAACAACGCTCATGTTAGACTTACAAAGCAAACCCGCTGTGTTCTTTCTTTGAGTGTATCTACCTTTGTATCTAGCTAAAGGTATATCTATCTCGTTGTCGCATCTAGCCATGCATACAGCTTACTTTCCGTGTATCTTTTGACTGTTTGCACAGTTGCGTTCCAGCATCGTTGACAATGTTGTTGTTGCTGTTTTATTACTGTCTTGTTGTTGTATTCAATGGCACTTTTAACAGTTCAGTGGTTTTGCCGTTGACAACGATTGTTTGCCTCAATTCTTGTTGTTGCTGCTGCTTTTGTTGTTATTGCTTTTGTTGTTACTGTATTGCCCAATGATAAATGGTTGATTTACATTTGTAGCTTCGATGTAGATTCGTATTGTTATTGTTACAGCATTAATGCATCCATTTACATATGTATATGTGTAGGTTCTGTCTACCTGGCCATCGGTTCTTTGGAAATGATGTTACACATGGCGTATGCGCAATTGTCTACACTATTTTTCCGCTAGTTTCCAATTAGCAACGCAGTAGGGGCTGCCCTCAACATAATTAACTTAACATTTCGTGACCTCTGGCGGCTAACTTGAAATTTACTTATTGGCAAGTTGGCCAAGGTCGTCATCAGCTGCGTAGAAGCCCAAATGTCTTGCTTGAGCGACGATGTGCCCATATAGCATAGGTATATGCAAACGCCAGTTGGGCTGACATTATTATTTGTGCGTAATAAACATGTAAACAAACTTCACTTGGGCTCACAAACATGCAATTGCTCAATTTGGCATGAATATATATTTGGGTGTATAATCGTTAGGTTTCGGCGTTGTGAAGAAATTAACTAAGACAAATTCAAGAAAACTTTTACAAACTGACGAAATTATTCTTTAGATACGAAAGAAAATCTGTATCTTTGTTGTTGTTACAATTAAAGCTTTGAAAGTAAAAAAAAGTGCAGTTATTTTTTGGTTGCCCAAAATTAAGACATGTGGTAATATATGAAGCTTATGATATTTTGTGAATTTCGGGTTTGGTTGAAGTATTTAGAAGAAGAACAACAACTCATTAATTGAGCGATCCGAAAATTATATGCTCCCTGAAAGAACATATTGTAATTCGAAACGAAAAAGAAGCAGAAAGAGGGTCGGATGGAAATTGTATTCCCACCTAAAATAATATTGTATTTTGTATTTTAAAGTAATTTGAATCGACGAATACAAAAATGCGAATCGCACAAAAGTTCAATGAAATTCAATCAACAGGAATTCAATAATATGAAAATGTATTAACCCAGTAGGTCTCTGAAAGATTATAATAAGTATATGTATTTGTTTTAAATTTAAAATTTCGTGAATTTCTCAGTAGCAGAAAGCAGGCTTCAAACCGTTAACATTATTTGTTACCCAATATAAAAAGATACTCTAAAAGGGTATACAAATATAAAGCAGAATCCTGAATAAACTTAAATGCCTAGAATTCGTACTTGACTGTTTCCCCCCAATTGTATAAGGTCCTGTTCTTTTCCTCCACAATTTCTTAGGTATATAAATTTATGTTGCTCAAGTGAGCTTAAACTAATAATTTAACAAGGCCAAGTTAAAGAAAGTTATGAAAGGCTAACAATCTTCGGACGATAAAAGAAAATCGATAAACTGAGTACAATAGAAGTAAGTAAAAGAATGAAGTAAAATGTTGCATACTTTTTTATTTATTAACCGGACAAGGTTTTATTTACAGCTGCTTGAAGTCGCAATAATAAGTTGTCCGTGCAGTACTTTAACTTTAACACGGCACTTCCTTATAATTTATTTTGACCTAATTTGCTGCTCGATTGCAAATGCTTACCTTGACTCCTGGGCACTTTGCCTTTTGCTTTCGTTCGACATGATTGTCGCGTTGCGTATACGTAATAATTCATTAGCCGTGCACTCTGCATGCAAGGGCGCTATAAATTATTATTGCATGCCAACAGCAAAAAAAAAACAAGCGAAAAAACAATGAAAAATAAAAATATATGTATATGCATATTTATTTACATATATATGCTATATATGCAGGTCGCCGTAACTTCATTTAATCGTTGCTTCGAATGACGCCATGCTAAAAGGGTCAGGTCAAAAAGCATGGAAATTACCAAGAATGCGTTGGCAACAACAACAACAACAGCAATGTGTCACAATAAAATGCGTTTTTAAAATTTGTGTAGTGCAGTGTTGGTCTCTTGCCATTTAAAACAAAGTAGCGCGGCCAGTTGCAAGTTTATTTTCAGCAACGCCAGCTCCACAAACTTTCGCATTTCACCTTGAACTATAAAAATAGTGGCATGTGTGAGTGTGTGTGTGTGTGTGTGTGTGTGTGTGTCTATGTGTGTGTGTAAAATAGCTGGAAACATAGCAGCGTTGCTAAGTGACGCCTGAATGACGCATAGAAGCAAAAGTTGCAAAATTGCACACAACAAAATAATAAACAGATATGAGTACGTGTAAAAGTGTATAAACACACACACACACAGAGAGACATATACATACGCAATATGTACATATAAAATAAACCTCTGTCGCACACATGGCTCATTAAAAATGCCAAAAAGTCAGACAAAGGGATGCTGAAGCGGGTCTTAAGTGGGGTCAGACAGCAGCGACAATGTGACACTGACACAGGCACACACACTCGCACACACACACACACACTCGCACACACGCACACAAGCACACAGGCACGCACCCACACGTCGGGCACATGCCTATGTGACATGTCAGACAGGCCAACCGTCAGTCCCCCGGGCGGGCGGGGCAGGCGTGCGGCCAGCCAGGCCATAAAGCACGGTCTAAAGTTGCGCTTGAATGCTTCAACGAGGGCAGCAGCAACAACACAACAACAAGTAACCGTGTTGCAATCGGGTGTCACCGACTGCTCAATACACATTTACAGCTTAAAACAGTCCAAATCTGTCTTAATAATTGTTGTTATTTTGGAAAAACTCGATTTTTGTATTTTGTGCAGACGCGAGAGGATGTAGGTTTTTATCGATTTGCCACGCCCCTAGTGGGCATATCCAAAAAATCTTCACCCATTATCGGACGTTGGTATACACGAGTATATATTCCAAGTTTCCAATTTCTAGTTTGAATAGTGGCGATAAAAATGGCGTTCATAAGGTGGGACGGACATTGCACAAACCCAATATACCCTTTTATCTATCTGCGGCTATAGCAACAACGTCAAAAGCAGCAGTGTAATCCAGGCGTTGCATGCACCTTGTCACATTGTTTGAATCACTGAATTATGCAAATAGAATATAGACAGAGACAGTGAGAGTTTTTTGTGTGTGTTGCCTAAATACTCAGCCTCCAGCAACAACAACAACAGCTGCAATTTGCCAAAAGTCTTTGCTGTTTAACACCACACAAAAATAATCAGACAACATTCAGTTTGACTGACTAAGTGACTAACAAAAAGTTGTCCACGTTCAAGCTCAATGTGTGTGTGTGTGTGTGTGTGTGTGTGTGTGTGTTTGACATTTGCTTGTTACTGGCAACTTCCGGTTCGTACCGCACGCCAAAGTTGCTGTCAGTTGCACCCTTGATAATACTAACACCGGCAGCAACAGCAACGCCCTCTATGACTCCACCTCCACCGCCCCCCCCCCCCTCCTTTTCCCCCCCTCCACAAGCCACTAGCGTGTGAACTTTCAATGAAACGAGTCGACTTTACCGCTCTGTCTCCACCTTCACCTACGACTCCGCTCCGCTGTCACCCTGCGCTAACTAAAATTTATTTAAATCTGTGCCATAATTGTTTTGTGCGCCTGTTGCTGCTGGCATTGTTGTTGTTTCTGTTGTTTTTGCTGTTGTCGTTTTTGCTGCTCGTGTGCGCATAAAATTAGCACTGCAAATTTATTGTCAGTTCTGCAAATTCTTGTCGCGGTGGCGGTTTTTTGTTTTTTTTTTGGAGTCCGTTTAAATGTCACAAGTTGCCGCAATTTGTTCATTGTGGGGCGCAAGCAGCATGTCGGAGACTTTGCTATATTTAAAAGCGATTAAGATTAAAGCTTAAACAACTGAGTCGAAAAGCAATTGAAATTTGGTTTTGTGGTATAAAAGCTTTTTAATATATATATTTTTTGCCAGGTTGCCTTCTCCGCCTGTCAACTGTCAAATCTTTCAGTATTTTAATAAAAGTTTGAGTGGAAAAAATGAATTGAAAGGGAAAAGCGAAAATGTTACTTTCTTCAAAAGTTTATAAAGAGTCCCACAACGGGAAAGGTAAGACACAAAAATCTATATCTACCACTGTCAAGTAAAGTCACCAAATACATTTTATTTATTACGCAGTTGATTGATATTTTTATGTGGATATTTACCCAGAGGTTTTAAACATAATTGATAAATACATAAAACAAGTAAAATGCATTTCACACTTCCTAATTACAATTTTCTTTTTTTTTTTTTTGCCAAAGTACCTAACGTTAATTAAAAAAGTAATCTTTTCTATGGCGGAATATAAATATTTATTGTGTACATGTTCCCTTGAATCAATTTGTACCTTAAATATTAAAGAAAAGACTGGAGATTTTATTGAAATTGCATTAAATAATATTTATTGTATATATAAATAAAACAGACAAATTTCATATATATCAGTGTGTAATTAAACAAAACCCTAAGCGCTAGAATTTATTTGCATTATTCACTCGCGCTTGTGATATTATTTGAATACAATCAAATCTTTTTATAAATTTATTCAAATGCATTAATACGTATTTGTCGTTTTGATTGAATAAAATATTGGTAAAAATATGTTGATACTATTGCATGTTTATGTATTCTTTTAATTATGGTTACCTTAAAAGCCAGAAAATTAAGTAAAAGAAATGTGTATTCAAAATTAAAGTAAATTTATTGAAGTAAGTAGTTTGAACTTGGAGTGCCAAAATTTAAGTTAATGTTCGATATCGATTTATTAATATGCTTAACTTTTGGCTTTCTAGAATTAATGCAATTCGCTTAATACACAAGTACATAAATACATACATAAATACAATCGTGATCATAGTATATAGTCAGTTAATAGAGTGTATACCACGCGTCAATTTTTTAAATGCAGCCAAAAACACGATTTCAATAATATTTTTCACTTGATCTCAAATGATTATATATATTATATATATTTAATATATACGATTCTTTTTTTTTTTGTTGGTAATCAATTTTTGCTATAATAAAAAGTTATTTAAACCCAATTTTGGTTTGTCAGGCGCATTTATTCATTTTCGTTTTTCTCTACTTTAATTAGCTAGATGCTATTATTTTTGCAAGCATTTTATTTGATGCTGTGAAAAAAGTTGTTAATTTTGTAAAAAAGCAAATGATGAAAACTAATATTCCAATGAATGCACTACATAATGAACGCTTGTGGAATGTGAGATTTTTTGTTGTTGGTTGCCTCTTAATTAAGTATGTTGCTGCCACTTATATACTTACATACATTTTAAACATATTGTTTTTATTTCAATTTAATATTTATATATTTTTTATATATATATATATATTTGTTTTTTTCTCGTACGTATGCATAAGCATTTTTTCTTACGTTTATATCGTATATTAGTTAATATGATTTCTGTGGAAATTTGTAAATCTCATTGCGGTGTGCCTGGTTGCAAGTTAAATGTGTTTATTCAAATGTAATTGCGAATTCTTGTTCATTTCTGTTTTGGCATTTTAATGCTAAAATGCTGAATGCTATGGAGATGGGTAGATCTGTGGTGTATCTGTGTGTGTGTAGTGTTGGAATGAAAACGTAAGCCAATGCTCAGTTTATATCTGACAGGCGTTTAATGGAAGTTAAACAGTTTATGTAGCTGTCATTGCATCAAAGCAGTGCCTATGTTTGCCTAACTCTAGGAATCTTTAAAGAATGCCGACTTGAGAGCAGGCTGGCGCTTGCTAAACTCGCTAGGTAACTCTAAATGAATGCAACTACGCTTAGTGCATGTGTGAGTGTATCTGTAGGTGATGCTCACACCATATCCAATGGCTGCCTTGGTCGAACTTGGGGCATGTTCGTTAGTCGCACGATTTTAAGTATGTAACATTTATCGATTTAGCTGCATGTCAATAAAGCAACAGAAATTGTAAACCATTTTTTTGTTGGTGTTTTGCTATATGTATTGAATTGTTTTTCCTCTGTGTATCTGGTTTAGTAATTTTCCAGTTCCTTTTCATACTTGTTTTTTGTTATTTTCATTTTACTTTTTTTCAAAACCTATCACATAAATATGTATTTGTATTTTTTGGGCGGAATTTTTAGCGTGTGTTTTTATTTGTTTTCATTTTGTTGTTGTGATAGAAGAGCGTAGAAGAAGGGGCAATAAACATTTAAAATGTATACACTAATCTCTTTAAAAGCTAAAAGACGGATTCGCGTGCAATAACAGAAGCTATGGTATTAAATTACCGTTACTCAGGCACAGCCGCATAACTTTGCCTTACCGAGTAAAAACAAATGTGTATGTGTGTGTGTGTGTATGTGTGTGTGTGGGAGCTATACGAAAAGTGTTTTTGCTGTGCCATTTGCTAGATGTGTTTTGGGTAAATAAGCCCTGAACAATGTTTTTGGGTAACCTTATATTTAAAGCTAATCTTAGCATCTCTTTAATACCAATTTTGCGTGCAATGCGCCCTGAACTATGCCACCTTTTCCTCGACGTAAGCAAATCAAACGATGACACTGGAGTTCAGTTTACTTTAAATATTTTCTCTTTGTATTTTATTTAATAATATTTTTGTTTTATTTATTTCTAACATTTTTTTGCGAGTGTTGCTTTTGCTGCTAAGTATACGCTGCTATATGTAGTTGTTGTTCTATTCGAAAACTCTTACTTGGCTACTGCACATTTATGTTTTTGGGTTTTTTCCACGGTTTCGCTTTAGTTTTTTTCTGTTTTATTTTATTTTTTCATACTTTTTATTGGTTGTGTTTGTAATCATAATAATATTAATTTTTTTAACGCTTACGCAGTAATGCTCGCTGATTGAATGCGACGACTTGGGCCAGATATTGCCCATGGTCATCAATACTACATTGAAGTATGCTGCGTGGCGATGGCGCTTAGAAGACCAGCATCTGATCGGCGCTGCCCTCCGTGCTGTCCTCGTCGTCGGCGCCCTCGTCCTCATCATCGGATGTGAGCGAGGCGGCATTATTTACCACAGACTCTGTGCAAATGGAACGGAAAATTAAATTTCTACCAGCCAAGTTGATTGACATGGCCGGCAACGCCGTGGCCCAAAATTAGTTTGTTTTTTGAACGTGCGACGGCCTGCTTGCAGTAATAAACATAAGCATAAATCTTAAATGAATACTACAATGAGTTTCAGCAGATTTAGCACTAATCTGCCTCAGCTCAGCGTGCATATTTAATGTGGCCGCAGAGTTTCTCTTTGTCTCTCTTTAGCTCTTATCACGGACGGACATTGCTGATTTTGCCAATTGCACATACAGAAAGAAACTTAACAACTTGCTCTATTATTGATATTTATAACTAAACTTAATTATGGTGAATAACTTTGGGCTAAGATAATTTTAAAATGAATTCAAATTAAGCTGGTTTAGCCCCATCGGCTGATTGCGTATACGCAATGTGGCTTGTGGCACGTTTCAAACCATCCGCTTATATTATTAATGACCAATTTGCCCAATGAAAAAATATTAATAACTAAAGCAACTAAACAACTTAGTGTATATATATGAATACATACTAGAGTTGAGTAAGAGTAAAAAGTAAGCACAAAATTTTTGAATAAAAAAAAAACTTCAAATATATTTGAGTCTATAAATTAGAGGTGGCGAAGTAAGAGTTTTATTTGTTTGTTGTTTTTATCAACAATGGGAAAAATAGGAGAATAATTTCCCGAAATGTTAAACAAAAGTATGCGTATTAATTACAGAAAGTAACATGGTTTTAAATTCATGAATTTCTAAATTAAAACGGAAAATAAATTCTCAAGTTAACTCTAAAAAGAATTTTTTAATATTATTTCTAGCACTTTTAAATTGCTTTTTAGGCCTGAAACCAATTGAATATTTTTCGATTTAATCAAAATGTGTTTCATGAATTTTATGGGACCGTATCTATTGTGTAAAAAGAGAATTAGGTTTACAGTTGGCAGGCTGAATGAGATGTAACAATATCGTTCATCTCTGCCACAAATGTATGTATGTGTGGACTTTTGTACGCTTCTATATTACAATGCCACATGGAAGTGTGTCAAGTATTTGCTGGGACGTACTCACCGCAGTTGGGCTTGCCGCGTGTGCGTGTGTTGGCGAATTCGACTCCATGCTTGTCCACACACCAGCAGACGCCCACCGAGTTGTGGCACTGTGTGGGCTTGTAGAATCCTTGTACGTCGCAGTCCGGTGCGTAGGCGCCTAATTAGTTTATGCCGCCAACAATGGCAACAACAACAACAAGTAGAGAAGAACAATAACAATGCGCAATTTTAGTAAGTCTGCATAATTTTCAGTTGCGAATGAGAAAGCAGCACAAGCGGAATTCTTTTTATATACTTTGTATACGTTTGTATTCTTTTGCTCTGTTTTGTTTGGATATTTTGGGCCGTGTGGGAACACAAAAAGAAAAAGGAAAACAAAACGTGGCAGAGAGAAAACAAATGGAAATTATACAGTTAAAGTTTGTAATGGCGCTAGAAAAAAGTTTTGTGTTGTTGTTAAAAGTGTTTAATTTGCTGGCTTAAAAGTTGCATTTGGTTAAAAGGTAAAAGGTAAACGAGAGCGGAAAAGCGAGAGCGGAAAGAGAACAAGTAAAAAAAGGTGTCCTTTTTAACTGTTGCTGTGTCTACTTATGTGTGTGTGATGTCTAGTCGTGTATGTGAGAAAGTGTGAGTGTGTATGCAAGTATGTTTTACATTCAGGCGGTTAATTATAGCTCGAAATGGGTTAAACGTAGTGTAAAGTGGGTAAAGCAGCAAAAGCAAAACTAAGCGCAAACAGCGAGACAAAAGAGAGCTTGAAACAGATAGACAGTTAAGAACTTAGATATACTGTTAGTGGGGTGTGGACAGAAACGGAAAAGTAAAACCAGATAACTCTTCTAGCTACCCGCTTTGGAGAATTGTGTTAAACATTTGTTGTTGTATTGTTTGCGTTTTACGGATATTTTCAATCGAAACCAAGAAAGAAAACTCATCTTCGGGCTGCCGAAGACTAAATACCCTTGCATGCATCGCGATTAAATGTCTTCTTATTTCTAAAGATGTCATTATCTTTAGCTGTGCTCAAAACCAATAGTGGTGTATGAAATTCCAAACAAATTACCAACTATATACATATATTTAAATCCATTTAAAATTTGTATATTATTATTTTTGGTTAATTTAAATATCACCGAAAGACATATCAATTTTTTTTTATTATTTTTGGTTAATTTAAATATCACCGAAAGACATAAAAACAAATTAGTTTTTAAGTTTATATTTTTGACAAAAAATACAATCTTTGGCGATTTTGCGCTTGCGATATGTATCATAGAACTATTAAAATTTGCAAATAATTGCAAAAGTTCGATTCTGTCAACAAGATTTGAGTAAGGCTTCGCTAAGATTTTAAGACCAGAAACAGACCAACAGATAAAAGCTATGCCTTCATCTACTCAGCATAATATCTTCATCAAGAAAATATATAATTTTTGGAATCGAAAATATCTGAAACTGAATTTACGCTGCAAAGATATTGAGAATGAACGCAAAAACGGAACCAAACACAACGCACATACAACCCAATAGAGAATATATAGAAAAGAGATATTAGTGTTATGTTAGCTAGAGAAATGTCCACCTGTACCTATCTCACCTGCAAAGTCGCCGGCGATTCTTCGACGCACCGCGGCGCAGGGACGATCGGTCTTCTCAAAGCAGCGGCACCATTCGCGTGTGTTGATCGAGCTATCCTGATCCAAGTCGCAGGTGTCAATGAACGGCTTGATGCAGCGCTCGTTCTGATCGTGCTCCAGATCGTACATCTCCTGCAGGGACAGCAGTCCATCGTTGTTCAGATCGAGATGGCCGAACATCCACTTGGCTTCGGTTTTGCAGGCGGGCGGGAAGTGCGCCTTCGACTTTTGGCTATGTTGGCGACGCTTCTTGCTATCGGCCATGATTACCGAAAACCAGTCCAGCAAACGATTGCCAATGGCGGTCAACTGCTGTGGCTTGCACTCAGCCGACTTTGAGGGATAGCCTGAACATAATCAAAGTCAAATATTCAATCAATCGATCAATTGCATTGTCCTAGCTGTGCTTACCACTGGGATTGTTATTTTTATTGAATTTTTGTGGCTGCTTCTCAACGACTTCATTTTCGTTATAATTGCGCATCTTGTGCTTATCCTCCTGATATTTGGCCTCCTGAAATCAAATTTTAAATGCAGTTTTGAGAGTGTAGAGATCACAAAATAAATCAATACCAACGACACGACATTTAATTAGAGCAATAAAGCGGTCGGATTATTTTTATCTAATTCACGAGTAAAATTGCAAAATTGCTTTTTATACTCGTTATCGCAGTGAAGTTTGAACGTTTGAACGCAATTTCTTTTTGTCGCTGTTGAATATATACTCTGTTAACTCAGGTAGCAAAGCAGAACAGCCAATATATTTCCCACATTTGCAAAACTAAAACATGCAAAAATCAAAAAGATTACTGAAAATCTTCTTTAAATGTCGTAGAAAATGTTTTTGCTGTTTCCACTGGTGACAAATCAGTAAAAATGTAAATTGATCAGAGAAAATATCTCTTATTTTGGAAAACAATTTTCAGATAAAGTCGAAAAATGTTGTCCACTTCGGCTATTTGTTTATATATATATATAAATATATATATATGTATACATATATTTTTTTGTTATTTTTTTTTACCACAATAAAAATGACAAATCAGGCTGTTTTGGACTGTTTCGACCGGTTATTATATAGGAACAAGTATTGCGCAGTCGGTTACACCCGACTGCAACGAACAATCAAATGAAGCGAAGTTATTTGGCTTTTCCATACCTTCTTGTAAGCCGTGTACTTGAGATACTTGTAGTGCTTGTTGTCATATTTGATTTCTTCAGGCGTGAACGTGTACTGTGCATTGATGTGATTAAAGTGACGATTGTTGTCGTCCTTATCCTGTGGGTTGGACGCATGGAGAGCATAACAAATTGGATGACTGTCTGTCCGTTTGGACTACACTTACATTCATGATGGTATTGAAGTCGTTGTTGTTGCTGCCCATAACATTCCCGCTGTTCATCATGATGTTGTTGTTGCTGCTATCCTTGTAAGCTTGCTGCTGCTGCTGTTGTTGCTGCTGCTGTTGTTGTTGCTGTTGCTGTTGCTGCTGCTGCTGCTGGTCTAGGCTGATCTTCTTGTTGTATTTGTTGTAGCCACCACGCTCGCCAAGTCGCTGCAGCCTCTTGCCATCGTTGGTTTCTGCAAAACGAGGCAAAATGGCAAAACGAGGTAAAATGGCCGGCATAAAATCGCTTGGCAGAGCAAACTTTTCGCATCCTGGCGCTGGCCACTGAGGCGTCATTTCTATTTTATGCATGTTGTTGCTGTTGTTTTGGCCTCTTTTTTGTATTATTTTTAATACTGCCTATCCCCAAAGAAAGCAAAACAACGAGTGGTGCAAGTGCGCGCAATGCGCTTTCATCTGTACAAATTTAAAATTAATGTGCTTTATGTTGTTGTTATTGTTGTGGTTGTTGATGCTGCAACTGCAGCTTGGCTGAATCGCTGAGTGGCGACTTTTCTTGCCCCACTCCCCCATGTGCATTGTATGCTTTGGAACTTGTTCAACGAATTATTAAAAAGTTAACCATTGAATTTCCCTGACTCATTGAAAGATTGCCTGGCTTAAAGCTGTCAAACCTACAAATCGATATGCCACAATTGCAATTGCATTCTTTTTATTGCAGGTTTCTTTTACTCGTTCATAAAGTGAAAAGAGCATATTGGGCTTGTGCAATGTCCGTCTTGCTGCCCGACCGTCTGTCTAGTTAGAAACTTGAAAAATATACTCGTGTACACCGTTGTCAGATAGTGGTAAGATTTAGTTTTAAAGTTATATCCATCAAACTCGGATAGGTCGGTTACACCCGACTGCAACTGCTTTACTTGTTTCGGTTACAACGACAGCAAAATACACAGGCGCATCTAGAGATTGGCTCGAAATGGGCATCCAATTTATGGGAATGCTGGCTGCTCAGAGCTCTCGGGCTCGGCATGCTGGCCAGTTGCCAGCCTCAAGTTGGCTGGCGATGATTTTGGTTCTCATTTTCTGGTTGTCAACTCACTGGAGAAGTAATAGAAGTGTTCGTCTGTGTGTGACTTACCCTTGCAGGGACAGAATCCTTTGCAGGAGATCCGTATGGATGTCGAATGTATGCAATTGTGATAATCCAATCTGCATAGTGATGAGTACGTTCTGTTGTCGGCACCGCACAGGAACGTTGGCTTGGCCACGGGACAGGGCTTGCAGTTGCTGGAATAGAGTTAGAAATTCAGGCGAAATCAGTAAAAAAAAAAATAAAACTCAACGGAGTGAAATAAAAGTAACAAACAAGAAATAGATGACATGCAAAATTAATTTTTATGCAAATTATGTCTGGCATTTGATGCTCGGATGGGGCCTCCAGCTTCAATGTGCCTGTTGCCATTGCTACATATTTTATTCAAATATTTGTTTAATATGCAGCGCACGCACTCCCCAGGCAAACAGATATCACAAGCACCTATTGCAGGTGGTTGAAGCCGTGGAAAGGGGAGTGCGTCAGGTTGTATCTTTATTTTATAATTTGTGCAAATATTTGAGCTGTCAGAAGTCGTGCTTGTCGAAACAAGCTCAACAATATTTTAATAATTTAGAGTATACACTAGTATTTAAATTGTTTGCAAAAGTTATCTAAAAAATTTTTCATAATATTTTCTTTCAATCAAAAGAACAGTTAAATAAATACTTTCAAGGAAATATTATTCATATCAAAATTTTGTTGTTGTTTATAGTCCAACCAATTTATGAATTTCATTTTTCCTTTTAATTTTTTTAGTCAGTAGCCTACATATTTTCAAAGTGTGACTTACAACGCTATTAATAATAAAATCATTCGCTTTTGTTCAGATATTAACTGAAACGAATTATTTATTTTTTATTCGCATTTTTCCAAAATTTCTATAAATTGAAAACGCGAATTGAGTTAAATTGCCATTATTTTTCAGCTTCATTTACAATTTTCACACCCACTTAAACATATTGACTTATCATCCCATAAAAAATACTAATTTAGTTTGTCATATTTAACATAAAAATATGTCATACACGCATAATGCATTTATGCATTTTTAAAAAAGAAACAATAAATAATTAATTCAATCAATTACAGTGTTCAACGCAGCTGCCTTGCTCGCAATTTTTTAAAAATAACCACTAGGGGTCGTACTTTTTATCAGTACTCAATGATTTTTATTGACTGCGAGGGCGAATGCAGGTAAATTTTTTTTTTGTTTTGGTACACTTTTAATGTTTTAAATATTTTCTATGACATGCAAATTGGGTGTTTTTACTTAACAACTTAACTTAAATTCTTTTCGGCATTTCGGTTAAATTTTTTTCTTGGTTTTTGTAAAAGTTCATGAAGTTTGCTAATTGTTGAATTTGTCACATTTTCTAAACGAATATAAACAAACACTCTTGGTTGTATTACCTCTGATTCTTACATTCAACACACTGTTTAAATTTACGCACAGTTGATTGCAGGGCTATGGACAATATGCGATAAAGCTAAACAAATGAATTTGCTTTTTTGGGTAACTTAAACTGGAAATTTTAATAAATAAAACGAAATAAAATACAATCGAATGCAAAATACTTGAATTGCTGCAGGGTTATTGCAAAGCCAACTTAATGCTGCCAACATTTATAAGGAATTTTAGGTTTTTCAATTTCATAGCTAAGCCAAGGAAAACAAATCCTTGGCCAAAACACAAAGCGCATTCTTCGAAATGTGTATGTGTACATTTGTGTGTTTGTCGTCTTAAATCAAGTAAAAACACAGTTTTAATTAAAAAAGCAATTCAAGAATTCTTAAATTCGTGAGGGTCCACTTGTCCGTCGCATTTTAAATTTAAATATCACCTGAAAAGGTAGCAAAATTCCAGACCTGGGATTTTGACATGTTTCTGGTAAGTTTGGGTCATTGGCTGCTGCGGTTACTTTGTACAAATTGTTCAACACCAAAAAAAAAGGGCTTGCTGTAAGCTCAAATATTTGCTTTCAATTTTCCACCAAATACACGCCCACACGGCCAGGGGAAACGGGGAATGGGGATCAGCAAAATTTGGAGCTTCCTTTGAGCTACTGATGCTGACAGCTTCATGTGCATAGACCAAAAAGTACCTTCTCAGTGGTTTCGAATAACTGCCAAAAGCAGGCACACAGTGTTTCTGAGGTTATGCTTCGTTCGAGGTAAAGAGCCAACAATGTGTGCTATTCACGCCGTTCTTATCCTACTCCTTACGCATACCAGCAACCACAGGCGGGGCCATATTGTAACAAGAAACAATGCCCGAGTACATGAGTTATGAGTGTGTGTGCGTGTGTGTGTGTGTGTATTTGTGCGTGTGTAAGCATGCACTGCTTTACGTGCTATTACAAGTATCCCGCTGATAGCTTTCCACGCCTTTCCACTCCCCCTCTCACCCGCATCGAACGTGCCATAGGCAAGGCAAATCCTTTGTTTGACTCGTACCCAAATGGAGAACTAAGGCAGCACGGAATGCCAGATAAAATGTGCGCGCAAACTATTGATTTTGCAAGCTCAATGCTTCCTGAGCAGAACAACATCAGCCTTCTCCCCTTCTCTCTCTCTCTCTCTCTCTACCTCTGTTGCGTTCTCCAAGTGGCATACAAAGCCTATGCCATTGACATAGATACTCGGATATGCACAAAAGCGAAATTCTTGTGAAAGCAAATTGAAAAGAAAATTCGAAAAATATGTCAAAAGCCATTTTTTAATATGAGAGGGCGTGGCTTGACTCTTGATTTGCCAATAGATGGATTGATTACGCGGCCATTAACAGGCACAATAGAGTCAAAAAGGCACAAGGCGGTACTTTTGATACATATTCTATTATTTGGCATTTATCTTTATCAACTAGTTGCAACATTTTCAAGTTAATTAAATGTTTAGCTACAAAGGCTGATTAATACTTATGAAATATAATGTATATTAATATTTTATATTAAATTCAAGGAGAATGCTTCTACTAAATAACTATATGTTATTTAATGTACTTTAAAAAAAACAAAGCAAGAGAACTAATAATCATCATTAAGCTTAAATACCCTTGCAGAAATATAGATATAACTATGTTTTATATTATAAATTATAAATACTGTTCCTAAGGAAAACATTTTCTTTTTTAGAAAAACTGCCTTTACTAACATAATTTAATTATAGAAACTGACAGACAGAGGACAAATATAACACATTGCACCTTTGTGCAAGATAATTGTAAAATCCAACATTTTTTAATATAACTCAATGTTCACATGGAAGCCATGTAATAACGAAATTCAAAACCGGGAGTTCGAAACTGTGAACAGCGGAAAAAGTAGATATCAGTAAAAATTTTAATTAATAATTATTTAACTTTCAGCGAAGTGCACAGAACTTTTAATATAAATAATACATTTTATATAATAATGTTTTAATGAACATTTTAATGAGCATAGTTACTAGAAAACGTATTATTTGTTCTTAATAAAAAAATGTAAAAGCAAAAAATTAAAGCTTTTACAAACATGACTGTTGAAGCAACTGAATGTTTAGTATGCTTACAATATAATTTACTTCACATTAAAACCGTTTATTAAATTGTTATGCGGCTTGAATAGTGTTTAAATTTTGTTTAAGTAAATGACTTTAAGGTTGGTATTCATTATTCAGTGTTTGCGAATACATATATATACGTTTATTTTGATTTTCAATTTGAAATGAGCTTAGTTCTCCATTACAACTTCACAAAACATTTAATACACACGACCACTTTAATTAATACGAATGAATTTTAATTAAATGTATAAAACATAATATACAACAATAGATTTTTAGAACAACAAATCCCAACAGGGCGCAAAATATTCATGAATATTCCACTCAACAAACTTCTAACCAGGGATAAAGAAAAGCCTTTGCTGTGCTGCAAGGACCCACCTGCTGGACTCACTTTTTCTCCCCCGGGACTAAGGCAAACGTGTCCAGCAACAAACTTGGAATTACACTTAAAGCGAAAACCAAACGGCTAAACAAGCCGAATCCCAGAATAAACAAATGCTCCCTTTGAAGGTTTTTCTGACTCTGACTGTAGAAGCAAAAGGTCGCCAAGAAAAACAATATATTCAATTAAAGAAAGTTTTAAAGTCATAATTTTGTGAGAAATGTCCTATTTTTCGTAATAAATAATTTAATATTTCTTAAGCTATTAAATATTTTATTTTGTGTAAAGAACTAAATTTGTCTATATCTATTGGCTTGTGTAAAGCTTTTTGATTCCCAAAAATTAAAAAAAAAAAAAAACTTGAAAAAGCCGTGCCTAGAAAAATGTTGTAAAACTCTATTGGAAATTAATAATATTAAAAATTAAAATCGGTTCACTGCTGCAGTTTGGTAAATATTGGTTTTAAGAGTAGCAACTTAAAGCTATACATAAGGTGCGTTGAATATGCCTCGTGTTTAGAAAAAAATAAAGAAAATAAAAAATATTTAAAATGATGGACACGTATTCGAGCCATATATTTATGTTTAGAAGTTGTAAACAACTTTGCGTTACAGGTAGGCACGTCAACACGTCGGAAATAGGTCAATCCGTAACCATAGCCATAGCCAGCAATCGCTACCAATTGAACCTTGGCCAGGCAACGACTTTGACTGCATTCCTAGGCCGCCACACCTGCAGCCCACTCCAAACCCCTCTTCACTCGGATTCCTATACGGTTGCTCGCGTGCGAATTTACAATTTGGGTTAGGGTCAGACCGATAATATTGTGGAATTCAGAGGATACGACTTTGGCGACTGCTAGAAAAGGGTAAAAGGCCGCCAAGCTGTCGTGTGAAAACGCAACAATGGGCTTTAACCGACTGCGCAATGCTCCTTTACAGTCGAATAAAAGCCTCAAACAATGAACAATGAATTAATTTTTATTGTTATTTTGGCAATATATCGTTTTTTTTAAATTTGAGTGGCCGAAATTTTTTAGCTTGACTTAGATAATACGGATTGTAAGACCGAATATACTCTTTTCAGTTTTTTAACGAAAATAAAAAAAATAATCAAAAAATTGTATAACAACTGAGCACGATGACGCAGCACAATCAGAAGGAACAGAAAAAGTGAATACAGCAACTGTAACTTTATTGTGGAATTTGTATAGACGATAAAACAATTTGTTAGTCTCGCCCCGGTCATGCAGATCGGAAAGGCGGAGAAGACCTCAGTAGCCAGTTTTATGTGCTAGGTGACCGTTCCGATGGAATGTGCCAATTTTGAACCCTTTACCCCTTTATTTATCTTTGGTCCGAGGTCTACGCAATGAATGAGAATTTGTTAAATGAAATGTAAGAGTTCCATTGATATGCAAACGCAAGAAAAAGGATGGGACCGAGTAAAATACTCGAATACTTACTCCAACTCCTCATCATCGTCCTGCTGAGCGGGCACTGGTTTCTGCAGCTGCTGCTGCTGCTGCTGTTGTTGCTTATCGCTGGCGGCAATGTTATTCTCATAGAAGACATCGTCCTCTTTGGACTCATCATCGTCACCCAGGCTCAGGCTTTTATCTTCATCGTCGTTGTTATCCTCATTGCCCTGGACGTTGGCTGGAGCATTGTTGTTCTTGTTATTGTTGTTGCCATCGCTACTGTTGTCCTCGTCATCGTTGTTGATGTCCTCCACATCCTGGCTATCGTTATCCTGCTGATTGACACGCCGCTTGGCTTCCTCTTCCAAATATTTGGCCTTGGTGATTATCTCATCGCTGTGGCGAAACCAGGGTTAAACGGGTTCGTTAAGACACCAAAGGCAAGTTTTAATTTAATTAGTTTATTAAGTTTTCCAACAGCAACGACAAGAAGAATATTAACTGAAATTACATAATACGCCTGCGGCTGCTTACCGATTCTTGTGCAGCTCCTTTTTCGACACGCACACAGCGCTGAACTCGTCCTCCAACAGGCAAATTTCGCGCTTCTTACAGTTGAGCGGCCGGCAAAGGTCACCTGTAGGCGATACGCATGGCATGGGCGTGTCATTTGGACATAAATTGAAGGAATAGTTTGGCGGGCTACTCACTTGAGGGATCATGTATCCAGCGCTTGCGTTCACCCACATTTTTATTGTTCTGCGTATTTTTGTTTATCTGGGAACGGAAGTAAAAAAGGAATTCTTGATTAATTCACACAGTGAGTAAAATGTGTTATCTTTTAATATCGTTATTTAAATGCAAAAATGCAAAACTCCCATTCTTGTCATATGCCAGATGCATATCACTACACACACACACACACACACACACAAAGTATTCAAGTCCACTGGTGTATAAAAAATTGCTAACACATGTCGTATACGTAATATACAAACGCGAAGAATGGCAGCTGCTAAGTTAGCTGTCGGAGCTACAGTCAGTCCTCTTTGATTCTGACTATACAAATACTCGTCAGGTTCATGATTTTAAGGATGCTTAAAACAATGCAACTAAACTAAACTAACTATATATAAATAATATAAACAAGTAAGAATGCTTTAGTCTGGAGCACCCAACACTTAAAAAAAAACTAATAAGAACATAAAAATACCTCAATCTCCAGCATAAGACATAACTAAAATGCCATTAAACATGAAAATCGGTTATGGCAGTTTGAAAAATAGATCTGTATAAATATGCCACAATTTGTGTCAATTTGTATCAGATACCACGGGTATATATTGTAAGTTTTTGGATCCCCAGCTTCAATTGCGGAGAAAAAATTACTTTAAAAATGACAATCAAACGGACAGCAAGACGGACGTTTTGCCAAATGGACGTGGCCGCGATGTCAAGGGCACACTCTTTGGCCACCATTACATACATTTCAAACAAGAAACTTTAACTATAACTTAAACAAATATCATTTGGCCTGAGCTAAGCCGTATAACAGCTGCTGGTATAGTACGTATTCTCTGCCAATTCTATTCAATGTCTGGCGCATTATTCTTAGCACACAAAATTCATTGAATTTGTGTACTGAAAATGCAAAAGGGATTTATTGCAATTTGATTCAATGCAATTGTGTAAGCTTTTAAGAATGTGTAACAATCAAAAGCGTTGCCTGTTGCCAGCAAATGCTATTAAGTGCAATAGTGCATATGAGTAATATTTAACTTGATTACAAAATGTGGTGCACACAAAAAAGAGAAATAATAATAAAGCCCCTGTCACGTCCATGGCATTGGACATGGTTTCTGCAAACGCAAAAGGCTACCCAAAGGCAACCTCCACGCCTCACCGAACACAGAATACTATGCGATACCGCACTATGGAGAACTTAATCTGTTTTTCAAACTTTTAATAACTGTAAGACTTAGTGATATTCTGTTAGCAACAGCTGTCTTTAACAGGACTCATCTTAATTCTATTATTTTATATTTATTATATATTCTAATTTATTAAAACTCGTTGTTGCAGTTACGCAGTTGTAAGAACGAGTTTTTGTCCGAAAATCAGAGCGAATTCCCCATAGTGCATCGGGGCGAATAGTTGAGTATTGCATCGCGGCGCCTAAAAGGCTGCAATGCAAAATTTTCTGTCTAACAGCAAAACCTCGCTTGTTTTTGCTGTTGTTGTTCGTAGTTGCTTTATAGACATCGGCAATGCTTCTGTAGTGAGCAGTGAGCTTTAATCAGGCAGTTGCTAAATTGGCAACAGAAGAGTTCTGCCGCCACCCACAGTCAAACAGGTCAACCCTTGACCCCATTCATGAACCAATTCATCCACGCACTGGCCATTTGGCAAGCGCAAAGTGGCAATTGCGGTGCTTACGACTGTCCGTCTCAGTTGGCAACTGTAATGCAATAATGTCGTCCAGGACGTGGACTCCGGCAATTTGCATGCGTTAAAATGCAATTTGTGCGCGTTTCCTGGCCGCGGTTTTCCTCGCCGCATCCCTTTGAGAATTGCGTTTGTGTTTGCTCTTATATTTAATACTCTCCCTCGCTCTCTCTATCTCTCCCTCTCTTTTTCTCTCTCTTACTGCAATTCATTGTTCCCGTGCGTGTGGCCGTTGATTGGCTTGGTCAGTAATCTGCAGTGCGCTATTGTGGCGCTCAAATTGGTTGGCTGTAATTGCGCCGCGTTTGCGGCGGTCGTCAAGCGATTGGCCTCACTGTGGTTGAAAGACGGCGCCAAAGCGTAATAAACTCCAGCAGCAACAACGTAAATAAACAGTGAACTCCGCCCCCCATTCACAAATCCCCGCTTTAACTGGGTCACAGCAGCTGCAGGCGAGCAGCCATTACTTCAGCACCAAGCTCTCGCTTAGGGCCTAATATGGCGCTTACGCGTTATGCAAGCAAATCTGGAGCGCAAACAGTTGGGCTCCACTGTTGCCACAGCAACCCAGCGGCAGCTGCAACTTTATGCCCCACATTGCCTTCCCTACTGCAGTTCAACCTCTTTTGCCAGATTTTTGACTATTTAAGTGGTTGGGCTTATTAAAGACTATTTAATTGCGCGACTCGAGCGGCGCCTTCCAAGTGCCTGACTCAATGCAACTTGACCTTAATTTAGCTGACGCTGCTGCCGCCTGTGTTGCTCATATATATGTATATATATATATATATATATATATATATTTATTTTTTTTTTCCACTTTTTGCTTGCAGGAGAGAATGTGAAAAAATCAGAATAAAAGTCCGCAAAACAATAACAAACGAAAAAAAACACATTTTTATTCACGTCATTTTGTTGCAGCTGCAGCACGGCCACGCCCACTGCGCGCCCTATAGCCGCACTGTGGCAATCTGTCAAGCTTTAAATTGAATTTACGACTTTGTTTTCGTAGCGGTTTTATTTCATCTTTTCCATTTTCTTGCGCTTTGTGCTGCTCCGCAAATTCTTTATTGTTTTTCTTATTCACTAGCCAAGAATAACAGACAATTCTCCCGCTCCCACCGTCCCCTTGGGAAGAGGTGGGTGGCCAAAACTGCAGCGCCATTTGGCCTGTCAGTTTTAGTTGCATTATGTAAATGTAATTTTTATTTGAGCTGAAACATTGGTTGATGCATTCTCAAGGTTTGTCCCAATGGACTCTAATATGTCTTGCTGCAAAACGGCAGAAAGCTAAAAAAATTTAGTAAAATTTATTGAACACTAAAGATTTTTATTTCTTAGACCAACTTCTAAAAGGAAAGTTGCCTGAATATCTATGAAGCAGAACAATTAAATCCGCTTACAAAATACACGGTACAAAAGTAAGTCCCACATAATCAAGCATAATTAATGTTGGCTAACAAAATGTATACAGAGAAAGAGAGAGAGAGAGAGAGAGAGAGAGAGATAGTATATATTTTCTACATTGTATTTTGCACTAATACATACATACTTGGGAACATACATATACTAGTATGTATATGAAGATTATGTGCCACTAATGTGTTGTGCAACGGATTTTGGTTAGCGTAATTCATATTTAATTGTATGTCCCTATAGGGAGTACTGCGTTGATGTTTCGAAATGAATTATTTATTTCTACTTTACAGTGTACGATATTTGGTGCAATGGTATTTTTTGTGCAGAATAAGGGTCATCAAATCACAAACTCACAAAGAAAAAAAAATGTTGATAGACATAAATTCGGTTTATCAATCTTATGTACAAATTTAAGTAAATTTTTAATATAATTTTAATAAATATAATTTGGGCGGTCAGCTATAAATTCTTTGTTTCTATTCCTTTCAATCAATATAAATATATAAAGCAAATAAAAAACTAAAATTTGTATATAATATGTACTTTACATCACATACACTTCTCTTCCTTTATGTATAGCATAAAAATTAACGTTTTTTTTGACCAGTGACTAACAAATAAATAAGCCTGTTCTTTAGTTGGACAAATGTTTATTCGTATGTGTCTATACCCTAAATAATTAATGTAGCACAAGCTGGGATATATTAAATCAATGTAATTTATTTTATTTAATATAGCAATTTTTCTTAAAATCTTCAACTTTTTTAATAATTCACTGTTAATTAAACTTTGTAACTTTTCTCTTTATCAATAATTTAATTTCAAATATTTACAATTCCAAAATATTTTCTATAAATCCCTTAAGGGAAAACCATAAACTGGGAATTTACCTAGTTTACCTATTGCATAGACTAATTTATGGTTTCAAATATCTGAGTTCAATGATTTGAAATTAAACTTTGAATTGAATTTTGCGCATGAAATCGACGTATAAAATTCCGTATTAAATCGGCAATCAAACCCCTGTCCCGCCCTGCCTCGTTCTGTACCAGCCTAAAACCGTCAACATTATAGTTTATGGTTAGTTTAGAGAGGGGCCAAAACGAAATAATAAATACGCTTTGCAGCAGAAATTGCTGTAAATTATGCAGCCGCCGTTGCATGAATGCCAATGATGGGGCCTATGGATGCAATATTTTCGCTTTGTTACTCGACCTGCTGTGCAATCAATAAAGAAGGGGGCATTGCCAGGCGCATAAGAAGAGTCGCAAATATTAAGCGTCGGATCTATATATACTAGATGTGTACGAACTGTGAAAATATTGCGGCTGTGGCTAGCATTAGTTGCGGCAATTAGAGTGAATTCAATCTGTTGTAAGGGGCGTTTGGCAACCCATTGATGTTCTGCCATGTTAAATGACCAACTGAATGACTGACTGAATGACCTGCAGTTAGAGTTGTGGCCCATAAATTATGCATTTCGCTTTTAAAATGCATTAGCCAGGCATGGCTGGATCGCATTTCAGCTTCGATGTATGTTTGTGTATGTGTGCTTGTACATATAAAATTGGGTCCAGATGCACTGCGGTTATCATCTATATGCAGCCCAGCGGCAGTTTTGTGGCCTGTATAATAGCCCGGCTGGGCCACATAAATTGCGCAATTTCGTGCACCCAAATGCTAAATCAATTTCTTTTACGGGCAAGCCAGACAACTCTAAGCGGGATGTCCTGGCTTCCACATTTCCTGACAGGAAGCTCAGCGTGACGCTGGCCCAACGTGCAAATCCATCAATATAAGTAACATTTGACTTTGCCTGCACCACAATAGGAAAACTTTTGCCAGCACCAAAGCCAAGTGCCACCAAAAAATAAAAAGAACATTTAAATTGAGCTGGCATCCAGGAAATTGCATTCTTCGGGCGCCGTCTGGCGTTGGAGGCGTAATGCCAAATGTCGCCGGATGTCAAACAGGATGCCCAAGGGTTTGGCCAATGTGACAGTAACTAAGACCCCGTTGCCATAGCTACCGACAAACGTTAAAGTCTGACAGGATGGCACCTCTGCAGCGCCTAATTAAAACAGCAGCTCGTAGGAAGACAGTCCGACGGGGATGCAACAGAAAGGGAAGCGTGGAATTGTAATTGTTATGACACTCGCTGTTGCATAAATTATGCAATAATCACAATTTAATTGTTAATTCAATTAGCGCAACGCCCAAACGTCAATCGAAACTGTCGTATTGTTATACACATTAAACATATGTAAAGCGCACAAAATGCAGCAAGTGCATGATTAATATTTACTTAAATGTCATAAAAAAACATGACGTGTCCTGCAGATATGACGTGTCCACACGGAAAGTGGCAGCACGGCCAACAGGCCTAGCCATAATATAATGGTACACTCACAGAAAAAATGCTGGTATCCAAGTAAGTATATAAATAAAAACAAATATGTTTAAATTAAATATGAACTACACACACAATTGAGTACTATATTTAAATCTAGTATTTAGTATTTGGGATTTAATTATACGTCCTTATTATCGGATCTTTGTATATAAAATATAAATATAATAAAATATATATTATTATATATTAACTTTGGGAGAAATGGAGAAACGAACGAACATTACATAAAACCAATAAAGAGTGAACAAGTAAAAAAATCTCGAATTTCTTTCCAAATTGGATATGCTTGCAATTTATTTATGGAAAAAAAAATCTTGGGTTTTTCTCTGCGTGTGTTTAACAGATGGGGGCGTGTCGCTAGCACGTTATGTTTATGTATCGTAAATGCATTTTTCGACACAGCACATCTAGGATGCGAACGTGGAGCATAGCAGGTGTCAGAGCAATTGCACTGCAGTCATAAAACATTTGAAGCAACAACCGCAAAACAGAGACAACAAATTGCAACAATTTGCAACGGGCAACAACGGTGAACCGAAAAGCGGCACTAAAAAGCCAGCAACTGTGTTTACCTATGTGCAGAAAATACGATTACTACATTCATTTTCCACTTTTCCATTTATATTTATAAACATGAAACAATCTGAAAAAGCCGCAATGGTCAACGCTCCAGAGAATTCTCTGACTAAAAGTTGCTACCATCTGATTTCATTGCTTTATGTTGCAATGTACTGCGGATTTGGAAAATGTTCCACCTGTGAATAGCACGGATTAGGTCAAGTTTATGGCATACCTGAGCAGACTGGAGAGTTGCTCGAATATTGCGAATGTATGAAAAATATTATGTTACTCAAACAGATAGACTAGATAATATCAAAGTCCTTTCTCAAATCTCTTTTTTTTATTTCCTAACTCGTAATTCTACAGAATTTATTATAAAACTTATAAAATCAGATTTGCAAAAATTTGAATGTACGGTAGTAATGTCTTTCGCGGATTAAAATAAAAACTCAGAATCAATTTTCAAGTTACGTTTCATACTATTTTTGGTACGGATACAAAAAACAAAATTATAATTTAAAAAAAATATATTTTTTTTGAGAAAAATATAGCACAATTTTGTGTCGAACACGTATTTAAAATTAATGTCAAGAACAAACCATGTTGAAAATATTATTATAAAAATCAATTCAGTTCTAATAGTAATTGAAATTATGGGACTTTGGGACTAAGTTCATCACTTCTGAATTTGTTGTATGTGCCGTAATCTTTACAACAATAAGCCAAGCATGCACAATTTGTGGCTTGTCCACATAATGCAAAGACAATGAGCGAAATTTAACAATTGCCCATTCAGCTTATTCAGGTATTCGCAGAGAAGGAAGAAGGAAGTGTTCACCCACCAGCGCACATGGCACACCCAGCTGAATGCCTTGTATTAAAAGCTATTGCCTGCACTTCTGCATGCGATGCGACTATGGACAAAGGACACGCGGAGCCACCAAACACGCCCCTCAATGGTTTGTTAAACGGTCTCGTACTTAAATAATCCAGGTTTGCCACGCCCACACACACCACCATGGCGTGCACTTGGAACGATTGAATAGTTCAATCAATTAGTTAATTGCAGAGCTGGCCAAACGCCTTTCAGACTAAAGGCTGCAGCTTAAATCGGGGCACTTAGCAGCAATCAGCAATTAGTAGAGCAATACCGGGAAACCATTATCGGGACGTGCTGGTGCGGTAACACTGGAAAGCCAAAGAGCAGCTAATGGCACAGCAAAACCTTGCAGTATTTTAAAGATATTGACTGGAACGCACGTAGTTCAGGTCGCTGTTGTGGTGGCAGCACAATTATAGAATCGTTGGTTGCACTGTGCACTATGAAGATTTTTTTTGTTTTTCTAAAAGATTTTTATATTTTGTTTACACAAGTTATCTGCTATATTCTGTGGCAACTTTTTCTAGTTTTACATGATATGAAGAATTAGACCGGTTTTAACTAATCAATAACTGTAGGATTTTGAGAAGTTTTGAGGTCTAGTCGAGTGGAATATTTTCCTAAATTTGTTTAACATTAACATTGATATTAAATGATAATAACAATGGATAAAGGATACATTCTTGGTATTTGGCAGGTATGTACTGGAAGCTTGCATAAAAAACGCAGAAGTTATTCAAGAAACATATTTCAGTTTAATGGAGCATGTGCGATTATTTTTACATGTATGTGACTGAATAATATTTGAATTATAATATAATATCTATATATTTTAATATATATTATAACAACTTCTAAAACTATTCAAATTATAAGATTTCACGTTCCGTCTCGTTATTTGGCGACACTCTACATAAACTTTCGATTTTATAGAATTAATGCTATCTGCTTAAAACATGCATTTTATAACAAATGCTAAAAAATGTAGTTCGTCTGTTAACTGTATAGTGTTAATGTTATTGATATATAACATTGATGTAATTATATTTGACTAAATGCTAAAGTTTTGTGTTTTTATGCAAAAATCGAGTTTTTTTGCATGAAAAACAGGTAAAATTCCCCATTGTTTACAGTGGTAACTAAATACTGCATGGATGCACAGTCAGTTGGAGGGGGAGGAATGTGTAAAGGGAAACCTTTCAAAGGAGATAGACAAACAAAAATTTGTCGCGGCAAACACAGAACTCAAATGAAGCAGCAGAAAAATGAAGTTTTTCCGAGTTTCCTGCACTCACACAAACACACACACATACAAAGTAAGTACATATATATATATATGTATATGGGTGTGTGCGAGAGTGAGCAAAAACTTTGCAAATTGCTGCTCATCGCTCTTTTAGATGGCAAAGGACAGGGGCACGAGCGGTACAGGGGGGCCTAGTAATGGAAAATAAAAGCGTAGCAAGAATCATGCTTGTTTTTTATTAGAAGCCATTCAGTGCCTGGCAGCCATGACAGCCAGGCAAATATGGCGGCAGCACCCGGAAGTCGGCTGTTGCCTGTCGCTTGTCGCTTGTCAGTTGTTGGCTGTGGGCGGTTGCATCCCCTTCCCAGTGCGTACCCAACTGTGTCTATTGTCGATGGTGGCTGATGAGAAATGACAGGCAATAATACAGCTAGCTGTACTCCATCTGCATTTATCATAACTTTCGTATTTTATTTGCCTTGATGGCAGCATTGCCACGGGCCGCATTTGTTGTGTTTGGCTTTTAGCTGTCCTATTGAGTCTACTTCGAATGCTTCGTTAGCGAGCTTTCGTCTTTTGCATAGCGTTGCTTTGGTTTCGTTGCTTTGGTTTCTCCGACTACCTGAGGATTACAGCTAAGCTTGTTGCTTCCATTTCTGTTGCCAATGTTGTTATACCCTGTACAAAACTGTAAAACGAATTCTTGACTCATTTCCATTTGTCTGTCTTTCTATTTATGCTATACCAAATTTGGATCGAGAATATTTTACTTTTGGTACACCTCCAACTTGAAAATTGAAAAAGTAGACTAAAACATGAATGCTGCCAAAGTTTAAAAATATGAGCACTTTTATTACTATTATTCTTTATTTAAGGTATTTGGTATAGTTAAAAACTATCAAATAAAACACAGGGTATCTGCTATAGAGCTCGTAATTCTTAGAACTGCTATATTCATTTTATTCTCTGCGCAAAACAACACGCGCTGATAAGTATGCAATAGCTTTTGATATTCAAGTGTAATATCTATTTATAAATCTGAAATGGTCTGAAATCAAATAAAATAATCTAATTAATTTCAGCTAAGGCTAATAAACTATATTTTTGTATACTTATTTAGCCCACTACAAATTAAATCAATGATAAATTAAAAGGTGAGTAAAAGCTAGATTTAAAGTCGATACATATTCTTGTTTTGCTCCACTAATGTAATCCTTGGTATTGCAATTATGAAATTGGAATACCATTTTATGTAAATTGGAATACCACTTCGTGTATGCAGATGAAACATATGCTTCGATATGGGCCCCCGATCATTGGCTATGTATTTACAAAACAAATTTTGCAGCAAATGCAATTCTACAATACGTATATTAAATATTTGAGTAGCTTAATTGCATTTGGCTATAATTAGATGCTTGCATTTAAAGCATGAACAAAACTGAAGAAAGATAGCTTTAAATTATTAAAATTTCGGTATTCGTATTATTAAAGATGTGTAAATAGGTGAACTGGCATTGTTTTCCATCAGCTATTTGCCTTAATCAATATGCAATGCAAATGAATTCAACAAAGTTTCATTAATTATTAACAACGTATATTTTCACAAAGTTAATGTGACAAATGAAAAGCAATTTACGTTATTTTGAACTTTATTAAAACGGATTCGGAACGAAAGTACATTTACAATCTGCTAAAGATTTTAATTGATATAATTGAAGCTGTATATAAGCTGCACACTTTTTTGGTCTGCAGCTTACGAAATTATAGTTTTTCAATTTAAAATTGTCTACTTTCATTTGGGCTTAATTGTTAAACATGGCTGTAGTGAAAGCGCCTGTATTAAAGTTTTTGCCACACTCCTTTTAACTGAAAGTTATGGTTCTGTTGATGCTTAACGACCATAGCAACAAAAACTTAAATGTAGCTCCAACGGATCAAGCCTTTTAGGGTTTTTTATATTTTTCCTTTATTTTTGTTTTACATTTAATCGTCAAACAATTTTTAGCAATAAAGTGCTATAAAGAGAAAAGCTATAGATTTGTTTAAATAATTGATGAAAAACTTCACACAGAAAATCAACAATTTTGTACTTGAATTATATAATCATAGTCAAAATTTAGCAAAGGTGGCAATTTCAAAACATAATCGTTTCTTAGAATCCTAAATTTACTTATTTACAATCATATTTCAATCAAACGCAGCATTTAATGTAGGAAACCTTCTTTTGTTTTAACAGTATAGTCTAGTGTGATTCAGGAAGAAATGATTCATATTAAATTTTAGAATATTCAAAAACAAATTTATCTTGGAATTTTAAGAGCAAAACACTATGCATTCCATTTCTACTAGAGTATAAAACAGAAATTTTTCCTTAATTTACCGTAGTCTAGCAGTGTCAATGTGACGAGCTTTGATTAACGTTGACAAGCTATTAATTTTAGGCAGATATATATGTACAATTTTAACATTTTACTCAGCTGTATATGTAAATATTATATGTAAATATATACATAAATATCCCTCATCCGCCACCTTGACATTTCTTGACATTCATTTTTAACTCTAGTAATGCAGATTTGTAGTGCTACTTCGCATAAAATTACAAACCGATTTACATTTTTATAATCTACAATAGCGATGGTTATAAACTTAAATATATACGTACGCAAAAAATTATATGAACATGATATTTCGTCACGAAATATTATAAAAACAAAACACATTTCGAACCTCATACACAACATAATTTTCTTCAGTATCAACAGCTAGCTATATTTGGTTTTTTGTAATCTAGTCACCTAACTTTCAAGATATCGGCATTAAACTTTACAGACGCTCATGTTTGAGGAATGAATCGAATACTGTTTGCTTTTTAAGATAACAGTCAACAATAATTAAAATGTTTTTACTTTTTCAAGATATCCTAAGCACAGCTATATCGGAATATTATATTATATAGCTCCCATAAAAATAAGCGCTTAACAATTTAGTTTTTATATGTTAGCACAGATTAGTATAAAAATGTAGTACACATTTGGCGGGATATTCAAGCGTGCTTTTACCACGATAGTAAAATTACACGCATCCAAAACTTGTACGGAAAAACACGCATAAAAGCGTGTCCTTGAGCTATTTGCTTGTTCTATGGTAGAAAATATGAAAAGAGAAGAGACTGAAATATTTGCCGCGGATGTTGAACAATGCTTATGCGTAGTAAGGACTGCCGATGATAATAACTTTAGGCACAAAGAGACGACAATGAAAAGATAAGGTGCTAAATCTTAATGGATGCGTACATTAACAGAAGAAAAAACGCGAATCTCAACATCTCTACCTGACGTTGAAATGTGTGTTTTAAATGTTTTATAAAACGAATGGCAAAAACATCCGCCAACTGACTGTATAATTCTAACAAAATTTAATATTTGTACTTATATAGAATAATTGTACAGCTAAAACAACCCTTAGCCATACAACCATAGTATACCAATTAGTTTGCTTGTCTACCCTATACTCATTAAAAAGGGATATGCCAGTGCACTGTTATACTGTTATACCGAAAGTGATAAGAGCATATGCAGCTTAATGAATACATTAATTTTTAAGTGCTATAGTCATTAAATTTGGAATGTGGGTACTCTAAACGCTAATTCAGATCAAGTTTAATTATAATAAAATTAAAATTATTATAATTGCATCTATAAACATTACCTAATTAAAAAAAGAATGAAATCAGCTTATCGGATTCAGCATTTGTCAATATATTTGAAAAGCAAGTGAGGTTATTTTGATGTACGTAATATTTTTCCTATCAGTGTATCAGTATGTATAGAGGGACGTAATAGTTGTTTATATATACAACTATATATGGGCTTGAGTATCTCCTACATCGCATATGCATGACCGTGTATTGTTTGAGTTGTTTGAGTTAAAAGCATATGTATAAGCGTCTGTTTGCGTTTGTTTGTCATTTGAAATGTACGCATGTGTTGCTGACACAGTCGCTGTCGTAGTTGGTGGCACAGTTGCTGCCATGAAAATCTTGCAACATTGTTAATGAACTTTTAATGACTTTTTGAGACGGCACAAAAATATGTTTTGGTATGTATCTATATGCCCCAAAAGATACACACATGTAGTGCAAACAAAGCGAACCGAAGTCCACGGTGAAAATCTCGGCGTTTGAGTTTTGTTTTGTGCAAGTTTTGCGTCCATTGAAACGAGCGTGAAAACTGACACACACAGATACACACACACCCACACACATACTAGCAAAGGAAAAACAAACACACACACGAATGCTTTGGCATATGCCATTTGCCACGCCCATTTAGTCAGTTGCTGAGCACACCAACAACATCAACAGCACTCGTATCAGTAACAGCATCTGCATCAGCAACATCTACAGCAGTAACAACAACTTGTTTACATGCCACACGTATGGACTAGATATTCATGTGCGAATATATACCAGTACGTGTGTGTGTGTGTGTGGGTGTGTGTGTGTGTGTGTGTGTGTGTAGGTGTGTGTGCAACACTCGCTGATTAGGAATTCAAGAGGAATGTGCTATATAAATTTGACACTAAACCAAAGTTAACCCTCTGAGGAACGAACAGAACATGTCCAACGAGCTGCGATTACTGCTCCAATATTTCCAGTACACGAGTATTTATACGCTCTTAAAAGAGACTACAGGGGTCAGTCGTGCCCAAAGCGTAAATTAGCAAGCAAATTGTAAACACATGTATTATAAACCGCAATTTCAACTTTAAACAAACAAACAAAAACGTTGCAGTCGGGTGTAATCAACTACGCACTACTTGTTCATCGACTGTTGTAATCATCCGAACAATGAATGAGAAATTTTGCGACTATAGCTCTAAAATTGTGTAACTTTCTTGGTTCACCTGCCTCCAAGATATATGGCTTTCATCAAGGAAATTATGGTAATCTGTAGCCGAAAAAATTTCAGTCCTCAGCTTCAATAGCAGCGAAATTTATGCATTCATAGGGACGGACGGAAACCCAATACACTCTTAGCTTCGCGAACGAGTATAACGAACAATAAAGTTAATGACAGACTTTCATGCCGATAAGCGGCACAAGCCGCAAGAACGAGATAATATCACCGCTCTCGTATATTTAAACGAGTTGAGCGGGCCAACGGCCTCACAGTCGCAGACGATCGCTGCCAGTGTTGAGAACCATTGCGAGGCTGTGCACAGCTGATCGCGCCCAAGCTCAGCTGATTATAAAAATTCGATCATTTTTAGATTCGCATTCGTATTTAAAAATATCCGCGTACATCTGTTAATGCACAGTTGAAAGATAGATAGATCGAAAGATAGATATAGAAACTGATCAACATGAGCAGAACTGAGTGGGAAAACAATGAGGAAATTAAAATTTTTCGCGAATACCTGCGCATTCCAACGGTGCATCCAAACGTAGATTACAGTACGTTTTATGAGACTGTAAATATCGTGTGATAAGCATAAAGATTAACAAACTACATTTTACAGCCGCTTGCGTAGAATTCTTGAAACGTCAGGCCGCCAGCCTCGATCTGCCCGTGGATGTCGTTTATCCCGTGAACGAATCCAATCCCGTCGTGGTAATGAAATGGCTGGGCAAGCAGCCTGAACTACCCTCCATCATTCTCAACTCGCACACGGATGTGGTGCCTGTTTTTGCAGACAAATGGACGCACGAACCATTCGGAGCCGATCTGGACGATGAAGGTCGCATTTTTGCACGTGGCGCGCAGGACATGAAGTGTGTGGGAACTCAATATCTGGCCGCCGTTCGAGCGCTCAAAGCTAGCGGATTTCAGCCAAAGCGCACTGTGTACCTTACCTATGTGCCCGACGAAGAAGTTGGGGGTCATCTGGGCATGCGCGAGCTGGTCAAGAGTGATTACTTCAAGAAACTGAATGTGGGATTCAGCTTTGACGAGGGCATCTCCAGTGAGGATGACACCTACGCCGTGTACTATGCCGAACGGACAATATGGCGTAAGTTAAATGCATAAATATGCCAGAGTGCAATCTTACATTAAAAGGCTCTTTCAGAAATCTGGTTTAAATTCAGTGGCACCGCTGGTCACGGTTCCCTGTTGCTGCCCAACACCGCTGGCGAGAAGCTAAACTATGTTGTCAATAAAATGATGGAGTTCCGTGCATCACAGGTGAAACGACTGGCAGAAGATTCTAGCCTTGAAATTGGCGATGTAACCACCATTAATCTGACCCAACTGCGTGGAGGAGTTCAAAGCAATGTGGTGCCACCTTTGTTTGAAGTGGTCTTTGATATTCGAATTGCAATAACTGTGGATATGGTTGCCTTCGAGAAGCAAATTCGTGATTGGTGCGCAGAGGCAGGTGGTGGCATTGAACTTGAATTCGAGATGAAAAACCCCTACGTGGAGCCCACCAAGATAGACGCGTCGAATGTTTATTGGGTGGCCTTCAAGAAAGCCTTGGACGAACTGTAAGCATTATGCGAACTGTTGAAATTCTTTGCTAACGCTCTCCTTTTTGCTCCTGCAGCGGTCTAAAGACTCGATACCGTGTGTTCCCTGGCGCCACAGACAGCCGCTACGTGCGCCATTGTGGAATTCCGGCCTTGGGATTTTCACCTATCAACAAGACCCCGCTACTGTTGCACGATCACGATGAATTTCTGCGTGCGGATACCTATCTGAACGGCATTAATGTTAACAAGAAACTTATTGCAGCTGTCGCCAATGTCTAAAATCAAACTAAACACGGACTTTTATTGTTGACAGAATTTTTCATTCCATTTAATTGTTCACATTAATAAAGGCTGGCTTTTTAAACTTGCTCTGGGCGCTTTCTGCTTATCATGGCTGCTTAATAAAATTGCCATGAATATCCTATTATATACGCTTAAGTGCATATTAGACCGATAACTCGCTGTTATCTTATTTTTTTTATCTAAACAGTTAATATTTAGTAGGGCTCATATGACTGAATAAATAGCATCTACATTCACACACAAACACAAACAACCACACAATGTAAAAAAAAAATGTATATGGCTTCTAGAGCACGCACTATGATATACGATTTTATGAAGTTAACAATAGCTCAGCTAGTTTTGAGTATATAAATAACAGTTTAAATTGCGTTTTAAATTTTAAAATAATTTTAGCACAAATTGTATTAATTCGTTTTTAGTTAACCTTAAATACCAGGCGAATTTATATTTATATAATATAATTCGTAACATATTGTTCATAAGGCACCGAGGCCTTGAAAAACAATAAAATATGCTATTATTTAAAAAAAAAAACATTACAAACTAAAATTTGTCTGAACCGAAATTTTGATAATGCGTGTGTGGGCTTAATTTGATGTAGCAAATCTATTAATAAAAACACTTGGCAACTTTTCGAACTAAAAATACACACGGCATTTTCATTTATTTTTTATAAACAATCACAAACAACAAGAATAGATTTTTTGAATAGTTTTGATCAAGATCTGACGAAAACTGAATTTTTAAAAAAATAAGCAAGCAAACTTCATTACTGATAATATATAAAAATATATAAATATATATATATATTCCTACCTCATCTTAAAATGACATTACGAATTGAGCCTTCAAAGGAGAACAAAGAATAATGCCAAAGTGTTAAAGAAAAAACTTGACATTTGCTAATCCAGGAAATAGCTACTTTTAATTATACCCATTAATTGTACCCATTAATAATAGTTATGTGCAACTGTAGCTGAAGAGAGCAGCTTCAAACGCTCTTGATCAGGATAACGAACTGAGTCGACTTTGTTTTATAAATAAAATATATATTATAGTACGCCATACACAAAGCAAGTTTTTTTTTATTTTTATCCATTAGAAACCCGAAAAGCAAACCACATTCAATGAGCTTTGAAAAATGACCTCAATAGAACCGCAGATAACAAATAAAACCGCACGTTTTGCGAACATTGCTGATTAAAATAACCGCATCTTAAACGTCAAATTCGGTTACGGTCTAGCTTTTGGTATTTAAAAGGAAAATATTTACGATATTTGAACAAAGATTGCACCACGCTGTCAGGTTGTGAACCAATATCTATTAACAAATTTGTACAAAATGAACAAATCGCAGTGGGAAAACGATGAAGAAATTAAAATCTTCCGCGAATATCTGCGCATTCCATCGGTGCATCCAAATGTGGATTACAGTAAGAAATGAACAAACTAAAAGAAATCAAATAAGACAGCGCAATACTCGTTGAAAGGTTATCGATTTTTGTAATTTGTGGAAGGGGGGGTAGACGTGTCCGAAATTTCGTGGCTTAATCTTTAGTGGAGGTTATCAATAAATTATCTGCCGGTATCCAAAAAATTGTTGTGCGATCTTTAGAAAAGTTCATCGGTAATCTGTCTGCAGCGTGTGTTGGATCTAACTTTTATATAGATTTTATCTATTTGCCACATCCGTACTATGGACTCCATAGTGGGAGTAGCTTAAAAAAACTGACAGGCAGGGTAGACAGACAGACAGATGGACAGAAAGGCGGACATTACATAAGCCCAATAACTCTTTTCAATCTTTGAACGAGATTAAAAAATGGAATTATATAAAAAAAAATCCAATTAATTTGTGCCATACAGCCGCTTGCGTGGAATTCCTGAAGCGTCAGGCAGCTAGCCTGGATCTTCCCGTGGATGTTGTAAATGTCGGACTGAACCCTGTTGTTGTAATGAAATGGCTGGGCAAAGAGCCTGAACTACCGTCCATCGTATTAAATTCTCATATGGATGTTGTTCCGGTATTTCCGGACAAGTGGACTCACGGAGCTTTTAGCGCCGATTTGGATGACGAAGGTCGCATTTACGCACGTGGCTCCCAGGACATGAAATGCGTTGCAACTCAATATTTAGGGGCTATCCGTGCTTTAAAAGCGAATGAGCACCAGCCAAAGCGAACTGTTTATCTCACATTTGTACCTGACGAAGAGGCCGCCATTACTCCGGGAATGAAGACGCTGGTCGAGAGTGATTACTTCAAGAAACTGAATGTGGGATTCAGCTTTGACGAGGGCATCTCCAGTGAGGATGAAATCTACTCCGTGTTTTATGCCGAGCGAACTTGCTGGCGTAAGTTGCGCACAGAATACCAGAGAGCAAAACCTTGTAATTATTCCTTTTTCAGATTTAAGGCTAAAAATTAGTGGCACAGCTGGTCACGGTTCCCTGTTGCTGCCGAACACCGCTGGTCAGAAACTCAGCTACATTCTGAATAAAATGATGGAGTTCCGAGAATCACAGGTGAAACGACTGGAAGAAGACTCTAGCATTGACATTGGAGATGTAACCACCGTTAATCTGACCCAGTTGTTTGGGGGTGTCCAAAGCAATGTGGTGCCACCTTCGTTGGAAGTGGTCTTTGATATTCGAATTGCCATAACTGAGGATGTGGATGCTCTCGAGAAGCAGATTCGTGATTGGTGCGCAGAGGCAGGGGGCGGGATAGAACTGGTGTTTGAGTGGAAAGAGCCGTATGTTGCCCCGACCAAGATCGATGCATCAAATCCATATTGGGTGGCCTTTAAACAAGCCCTTGACGAACTGTAAGTAACAAGCCACCGATTGCCTTAGGTCCTCACCGTCTCATATATATTTCAGCGGGGTAAAAACTCGTCAACGAGTTTTTGCAGGCGCCACAGACAGCCGCATACTGCGAAATGTTGGTATTCCGGCTTTGGGCTTTTCGCCCATTAACAACACGCCCATCTTACTGCATGACCACAACGAATATTTGCGAGCAGACACATATCTGAATGGGATTGCAATTTATAAGAAACTTATTGCAGCTGTTGCCAATGCATAACTTTTTTTAAATTACATACTTAAATTTGTTGATTGATTTCCTCTCTTGCAATAAACTGAACTAACAGCATTAGGACATTTATAATTAGATTTTATTGTGGATTTTACATTTAACTACACTGAAAGTAGTGCATCTATGTATTATTCATAGCATGTATTACTAATATTTATGTAAAAAATTAGTTTGATGCAAAATTTCTGATAATGTAGTCATATGCTACAAACAAAAACCTGTCGATAAGAAACATATCAGCCAATTTTATAATAAGCCCAGTGAATAATGAAGACCGGTAGCTATTAAGCTGATAAAAGCAGACAGCACATACACTTATGTGAACTTTGGTTTCGATGTCGGCAGTGGGGCTTACTCCAAACCAAAAGTACTACGCTGACAAAGTTCGCAATTTGCTATCTTCTGAGGAATTCGATAAAATAGCAAACAAGCTTTTTTGAAGAACTTACAAATTCTCTCTAAAAAAACAACGTTTTTTAATGCAAGTACTAGCGGAAAAGCCTTTAACATTTTAACATATTAATTATAAATATTCCTAAATAAAGTATGAATCGTTCTCGATTTTTTATAAATTATTATTTATTACAGGAATTTTTGCACTTCAAATAAGTAAAATATCTAAAATTATGGAATTTTGAGATAATATAAGACAGTCTTGAAGAACTTTGTTCTCTTATTAAGATTTTCATCTCATCCAGATTCTACAACGCTTTCTCTAAGTGAACTTGTTGGCAAGTTGTGGATATATTAGCTGAAGATACTGACATTTTAAAATTGTTATTTTTTATGGTAAATGGTCTGATTTTGGAAAAAGCCATACGCTGCTTTTCAATTATTTACAATATTTTTGACCAGTATTCAAAACGTAAAATTCACATTTTAATTAACTTTTGACTACAAACTTTGAAGTATCACGAACATTTTTATTGCTTATCTAGCTTAGCCGAAACGACCCGCAATAATGATAGTGAATATTTTGATTAGCATTTAGATATCTTTTTTATCTAAATTAGATGTATCTTATCTTTATGCTTTCCACTAAGGATTTAAATAGATGAACATTAAACATTTACTAAGATATTATTTTTACGTAAGGCAATCGTTTTAAAATTTTTATAATAGATTTTTGACATGCAACAAACCACAGACATAACCAAAGAAATGCAAGATAACCACGCCTAATTACCATTGATAAAATCCCTAATGGACAAACTGATTAGATTAAAATAAAAAGTATTTTATGTCTGATAAGCAAAGACAAAACTTTTAGTCAAACATTTGGATGAATGACGAATTTACAATTTCAAATCGGCACATCTTAATTAATAAATAAATTAAATGGATTTTCGTTATCATGGTGCGAAAACTTCTTATGAAACTCAAGAATGACTACACATTTTAATATAGATTGAAGTAAGCAAAGCTATCTACAGTAATTCGTAAAAATATTGTTCATTCTCCAATATTTATGGTAAAAGATTTGCATTCCCACTAAACTCGATTTTTGTCTTAGCAACAGACATTGTTTATAAAACGTTTATACTAATAACAGAAGTTTATTGGATGTTATTAAATGACCCTTAACCACATTAGCAAAATGAGCGGTTGGAAACAAAACAAAAACAAGTAAGAACGTTGCTGTCGGGTGTAACCGACAGCGCAATACTCGTTCACAGTGTAATAAAACATACAGCCAGGCATTATTTGTTCAATACAGAATTAATCTCTAATTAATTATGACAAATACAATCCATTAAAAAGATAAATTCGCAATTCTAAATTTTGAATATAACATTTTTTCGGATATCAGGGGAAGGCAAGCTTTTTTTCCTACAAATTTTATTTTCAAAATATCATATGTTTTAAATGCAGAACTAATATAGATGACAAAACATGACCAAAATGTTATCAAACATGAAAATCGGTTCAGTTTTGAACTGATCCGAGAGCTTTACTTCTCAAAATTTTCGTTAGGGGGTTTCTAGTGGGCGTGGTCGGAATGTCAAGGCCGCAATTTTTGGAGGAGCTATTTACATACCAAGTTTGGTGACTCTATATCGATGTGCGATTTTAGGTGTTATCGGTTTGCCACGCCCCCAGTGGGCGCAGCCCAAAATCCTTAACACTTTATCTGACGCGGGTACACACGAGTATATATCCAATACGGACAGACGGACGGACGGGCGGACGGACAGCAAGACGGACATTGCACAAAACCAATATACTTTTTCACTTCGTGAACGAGTGTAAAAAACCTTTGTGATAATGCCTCATTTACAACCACATTAATTACTCTGATAAGAAACATATCAACCAAATTTATAAAACAGAGACAGGGGGTATCAAGTCTGACAAAAAAATTCAACGAAAGCAAATGTACACATAGAAAATTAAAGAGAAATATTGTTATTAAATCGCTTGAACTTTTATTGTGAAAATTCATTTAAAGTAAACCTCAGATAAATTTTAAAGAACCTTCTTCCTTATGGCAAATAATGCAAAGATTATATAAAATTTAAATGTTGGACTTGGTCTAAAAAACGTCGATAAAATACGTTTTATGTTTATTTTAAGTATTGTATTGAGTATTTTGTGAATATTTATGTATGAAATACCCCCAAAATTATAAAAATCAACAACTATACTACGTTTTTTTTGAGTGTACAAGTATTTCAATGTCGGTGTCGATGTTGGATATAAACTGGAAGCAGTCTTATGTTCCATCAGTTGTAGACATACGCTGACAGCGTTAAGAAATTGATATCTCCTGGAACTCAAATAAGAATATATAACATTTATCTTTATCATTTCAAATGAGCAAAGCAGACTGGGAAAATGATGAGGAAATTAAAATTTTCCGTGAATATCTGCGCATACCCTCGATGCACCCTAACATAGATTACAGTAAGTTTACGAGTTAAAAAAGATCATTGCTTATCTTTATGCAGCATTTGTCAATTGCTTTATATGTTTAAAATAATATCACTGTACTTATATATAAAAACTTTTGGCAAAATTGCTAATCACTTATTCGATATGAGAAATTTTAGATCTCAAATATGCTTCCTTAGCAAATATTTAGATAAGTTTTATATTGATCCATAACATTCAAAACTAATTGTACTGTCTGTACTTTACAGCGGCATGTGTGGAATTCATAAAGCGACAGGCGGACAGCATTGGCCTGCCAGTGGATGTCGTTTATCCCGTCAACAAGTCCAATCCCGTTGTGATAGTAAAGTGGCTGGGCACCCAGCCAGAGCTAGCTTCCATCATGCTGAACTCGCATATGGATGTGGTGCCCGTGTTCCTCGATAAGTGGACCCACGAGCCCTTCAGCGCCGATCTGGATGAGGAAGGCCGCATTTTTGCGCGTGGCTCGCAAGATACAAAGTGCATCGGGACACAATATTTGGGCGCCATTCGCGCCCTCAAGGCCAGCGGCTACCAGCCGAAGCGAACGGTTTATGTGACTTTTGTGCCCGACGAAGAGGTTGGCGGCAAACTGGGCATGCGCGAATTTGTAAACGGAGACTACTTCAAGGGCATGAACGTGACCTTCAGTTTAGACGAAGGCTCTTCTAATGCGACCGATGCTTATTACATCTATTATGCAGAGCGAACTCCTTGGCGTATGTAAAAACTGAACACGTCTTGATCAAGAAGTATATGAGCAAAAAGTATTATTACAGACGTTCGATTCAAGATCAGTGGCAATGCTGGCCATGGTTCCCTGCTGTTGCCCAACACTGCCGGACAGAAGCTCCACTATGTTGTGGGCAAGCTGATGGAGCTGCGGGCAGCTCAGGTGAAGAGGCTCGCTGATGACTCGAATCTATTTATGGCTGATGTGACCGCCGTCAATCTAACTCAATTGAGTGGTGGTGTGCAGAGCAATGTGGTTCCTCCACTGCTCGAAGCGGTCTTTGACTTTCGCATTGCCATCGATGTGGATCTGATGGCACTCGAGAAGCAAATACACGACTGGTGCGACGAGGCTGGTGGCGGCATTGAGCTCGAGTACATTCGAAAAGATGAATTTGTGCCAGCGACCAAACTGGACGCAAATTCGTTCTGGACAGCATTTCAGAACTCGCTGAACGAGCTGTTAGTATGATCATGTAAACAGTGAAAATCGAATTATTGACATCCCGATTCCTAACCAACAGTAACTTGAAGTTCCGCACACTAGTCTGTCCCGCCTGCACGGACAGCCGCTTCTTACGTCCGCTCGGAGTCGCAGCTTTGGGATTCTCGCCAATGAAGAACATGCCAGTCCTAGTGCACGCTCACGATGAATACACTCGTGCGGATCTGTATCTGCATGGCATTGAGGTCTACAAAAAGGTCATATCAGCTATTGCCGGGGTATAAAGTTGGCGCCTACAACATTACTCTCAATTTTTGGACCCATGAAACAGCAACCAATAAAATATATTATTAAATATTTGTTTCATATCTAACTAGTTGACTATTTATACTCGTTCACGAAGTGAAAGGAGTTTGTTGTTCAGTTTTAAAGCTAGACACATAAAGAAATCCTTGTGACTACTGGTATCTTTGATTGATTATTGATTGATTATACTTCAAATGGAAAAAAAGTATGTATATAGCTTTAAAATTAAGGAAGAATATACATTTTATCGAATTAGTACGACGCGGGATACACGAGTATATATTCCTAGCTAAATTTCTCTAGCTGCAATAGCGGCTAATAATAAATTACGTTCATGAGAACAGACGGACAGCAGCGGATATTGCACAAACCCAATATACTCAATTTATTTCGTGAACGAGTATAAAAATTAATTGTAACTGATTGAAAATACCTTTCTACAAGCTCAATCAGCGAAATTTTTTGATTAAAGGTCATTAAGAAAAGTACACATAAAACTGATAAGAATTTGAGGCTTAGTTATAAATATGATAAAAGTAGACACATTGTTAACAAAAAAAAGCTATTTGATGGATGGCGGCATTTCATATTTAAGCAATCGCCTGATAAAAGCAGCCAAATAGTCGTCGGCTACCGCTGAAACAGTTCACAAGTATTCTTTTTGCCGGGCATCTGTGTGCAGCTGCTGTTTTCGAGATCCGAAGTGTTTATTGCAAAACTAAATATATAAAGAATCGTTCGTTGTTTATAATTACACAACAAATCCAAACAAAATGAGCAAAGCTGAGTGGGAAAATAATGAGGAAATTAAAATCTTCCGTGAATATCTGCGCATACCAACAGTGCACCCAAATATAGATTACAGTAAGTTTGCGAAATTGTACATGATCGTGATAAGCCGTTACTTTTATGAGAGGAAATGCATCATAAAAATGGCTTAATCAAGATTAACTTAATGTGGTTGATTTTCAGCTGAATGCGTGGAATTCTTAAAACGCCAGGCCGCCAGCCTCGACCTGCCCGTGGATGTCGTTTATCCCGTTAACGAATCTAATCCCGTCGTGATATTGAAATGGTTGGGCAAGGAGCCTGAGCTACCTTCAATTGTTCTCAACTCGCACACAGATGTTGTGCCCGTCTTTCCGGAGAAGTGGACTCATGACCCATTTGCCGCCGATCTGGACGATGAAGGTCGCATTTTTGCACGTGGCGCGCAGGACATGAAGTGTGTGGGAGCTCAATACCTGGCCGCAATTAGGGCCCTCAAGGCCACCGGCTACCAGCCGAAGCGAACCATCTATGTGACCTTTGTGCCCGACGAAGAGGTTGGCGGTTATTTTGGAATGCGCGAATTCATAAAGGGGGATTACTTTAAGGCCCTGAATGTGGGCCTGAGTCTAGACGAGGGCTCTTCCAGCTTGGATGACTCCTATTACGTCTACTTTGCAGAGCGCACCGCATGGCGTAAATATTAATACGACAATGGGCCTGCAGCAGTATGCTCATAATCATTGTTTTTGCAGACATTCGATTCAAGATCAGCGGAAGTGCTGGACATGGATCCATATTGTTGCCCAACACCGCCGGCGAAAAGCTCAACTATATTGTGAATAAGATGATGGGCTTCCGTGAATCCCAGGTGAAGGAGCTAAAAGATAATACGAAGCTATTCTTTGGCGATGTGACCACCGTGAACCTGACCAGAGTGGCGGGTGGTGTGCAGAGCAATGTGGTTCCTTCGCTACTCGAGGTGGTCTTCGATTTGCGCATTGCAATCGACGTGGATCTGGTCGCCTTTGAGCAGCAGATACGCGACTGGTGCGAGGAGGCTGGTGGCGGCATTGAGATCGTGTTCGAACAGAAGGACGAATTTGTGCCGCCGACGAAGGTGGATGCCTCAAATCCGTTCTGGCCCCCCTTCGAGAAGGCATTGAATGAACTGTTAGTATGCTCAGACTGAGAAATTGAATTGTGTTTATATTTTCCTTTTATCCAACAGCAACCTGAAATTTAGCACACATGTCTGTCCGGGTAACACCGACAGTCGCTTCTTGCGCGCTGTGGGCATTCCGGCATTGGGCTTCTCGCCCCTGAGCGACACGCCCATTTTGCTGCACGATCACGATGAGTACATTCGTGCGAGTACCTATTTGCATGGCATTGAGGTCTACACGAAGCTCCTTCCGGCTGTGGCCGATGTCTGACGTCGTTAAATATGCTAGGCACATTGTTATTTTATTTAATTTTATGATTTTTTATGTATTAATAAATGTATGATTAAATTACCAGAAATTTGATACAAACAATTGAAGTATAACTTTTGGTTATTCACCCAATTTTTTCGGCTTAAATTTATTTGAGTAATCGCACCTTAGACTATTGAATCATGAAAATCGTCAAGCTTAATGACTCGTTCGATTGTCAAATATCTATTTTCATACGTGTTCATGACGTGAAAAGAGTCCGTCCGTCCAACTTGAAACTTGGACTATTAACCCGCTGCAGATAAAGTGTAAATATTTTTTGTTAACAATTTTTTCAGACAGATAATTAAGTAGCTCCTCCAAAGATTGCACAAAAGTGTTTTGACTACGCCTACTGAGGGCGTGGAAAATCGATGAAATCTGTATATATCTTCTTCAGTTTTAACGATACATGCATCAAATGTTTGCAAACAATTTTTTAGCTACTCCCACTAGAGGGGTGGCAATTCGATTTTATATATATTTCTCCCTTTGTTTTAAAGCTAAATACAACACTGATTACGATGTGAACGAGTATTGCGCTGTCGGTTACACCCGACTGCAATGTTTTTACTTGTTTCTGTTGAGTCATATGATAATTATGGTGTGTTCTTTTAGGTTCCCATTATCAGTTTGGGTAATGATGGTGCGTTCATTCAGATTCCCATTATCAGTTTATCAATTGATATATGAGCCGAGAACATGCAGCCCATGCTTGGCCAACCGCACACAATCAAACAAACAGACAAGTGGATGACAACTGACGCCATTGTCTGCCCGCAGCGACCTTCGAACTATATTGAATTGCTCGATTTTTGAGTAAAAACATGCAAGTGACGCACACGCCATGTTGACAACGCTGTGACAGGAGACTTTCTGTGGGTCGCGCATAGCAACTGTTTGAAGGGAATTTTGCCAGTTAGTCAACGAAATAAATATTAAAGCAGCTCAGTGAAATACTCGCATGTTAGCTGAGCTGAGAAACGCTTGGAATGTGAGGCATGTTGCTATGCGAGGACATAAATTGTGTGCTGTTACGCTGAATGAATAATGGCCGTATACGACGTTCTTTTGTCCAGTGCGCCAAGTGGGTGCCATGTCTGGCGATTAGACACGTTAATGCATCTGTCAGCCCGATAAAATATGCATTGATACTTCGGGACTACTGTGTGGGGTCACGCCACGACTACGTGGCAAACAATTATGACAATTTATGCGGCGAAGGTGACAGTGGGCCGTGGGTGGCTGTTCAATTTGAGGCCAAGCGAATGAATTTAATGCAATTAGCATTGACCATTAACGAAGCAACGTAAGTTTGGCGTAATGACTGCAGTTTCAGTCCTTTAACGTTCTCGTTACCGACTTGCCAACTTAATGCATATCATTTTTACTTTTAATGAGCTGTCGTTGCCCCTTTCCATTTCCCGCCCCTCGCCTGTTCGTGGCCAAGTGCACTTAATGCTGCAAGTTCTTTGCTACCAAGTTTGGTGCATTCGCCCACCTGACGCGGAAAAACTTGAAATTCAGTTTTTTTTTTTGGCATGCCTCGCTTTGCATTTTAAATTTTCCATAGTTCCTCGTGTATGTGCGAAAACTTTGGCAAGTTTTACGTTTCAATTTTTTAATTTCTTTGTGCCCAACAATTTGGTTCAAAGTTTAAGCCGCAAGTGCCTCGAGTACACTTTTTAATAGCCCACTCAAACTAATTAGTCAGAGCAAAAAGTTTTTACTCTTTAAAGCAGGCGGCCCAAAAAATATGTGTAGCTTAGGCATTTGCATTTGCCAGCCATGAAATTTTATAGCGTTCGCGAAATTTATGACGTATTAAAATTAATTCAACAATCAAAATGAAAAGCAAAACATGTTGTAATTAAATTCAATTTACTTGCAACTGCTGTGGCCGCGCTTCCAACTGAGCCGCTTTGTCTTCGGGGCCAACATTATAGCCGTGCAATTAAAATCTAAGATTAAACGAGCATCAGACCAGCTCCACAAACGTGCCCCCATTTGCCGGGGGCAACAAAGTGTTTTTATGTGACGCCCAGGCAATTGAAGCGTCGTTGCATGTAATTGAAATCCCCATTTACCCAATGTCTACGCAGGCGCACAGTGGTCTACAAATCATATCAAATGAGAAAAATACCGTTTTTTTATGAAATAAAAAACATTTTTGTATTAAAAAACAAATTTTGAAATGTGCTTATAAGAAAATAAAGCTAGCCATATAAATGCTATACGAAAACGGATATTCTTCAAGTTTTTATTTAATTGCATTAAAATTGCTTTAAAATATAAAAATACAAATTAAATACATATATATTATTTAAGATCTTCAGAAATGCATTAAAATATTAAAATTATACAAAATAAATATAACTGTAATGATAATGCTTAAAAGTTTATTTAATCCATATAAAATTCTCTCCAATTTGTGTATTGTACAAAACTTTGCAGCTCAAATATAAAAGCTTTAATGTTCGCGTTAATTCAGATCGTAAAAATATTTTGCATGTGAAAAGAGTTTTCTATAATTCGTAAAAATGTTAAGTACATTTTTAGAATTTAATATTTCAGATTGTTGTCAATTACTTGGCAGTCATGCGTAAGTAATAATAATAAAGTAAATTATTGAATTCCTTTTTATGTGAAATCTTTAACAACTTTTTTTTTTTAATTTGAATTCTATTATAATTTTCTTTATAAATTTCTAAAATTATTTTAGAAATCTAATATTATATTCTTTACCAAAAGTACTCAGACAACTTAGAAATGTCTCTGCTTCGATTTTCCCAGTAACTGTCAAGGATCACCAGCCACTTAATCTTATCATGTCCTCCGACCCGTTGTGTGCAGCCACCGTTAGTTAGAAACTGTGAGCTGATATTAAACATAAGTAATAGCAACGTCTAAAAAGATATTAAAGCGTAAGCACACTAAGCTTTTTTCTACCTCATTTTCAGACACTCTCTTTCTCTCTAGTATATAGAGTCAATTGAAGTACGAGTATACGTATGTGTATGGGTATGTGGTAAATAATTTATTTTGTCATTAAGATAAACTCTAAGCCACGCACACACACAAACACACTTATAATGTACATTCACACACACATACACATACGCACAGTGCTCTTAACCCATGGTGAGCCACATAAACGTCACAGCTAGAGCTACCAAAACGGGAAAAGGCAAACTAATTAACTTGTTTAGCACCAGGGCGCACAATTGCTCTGCTCTGAACGTTCCGGCCGCTAAACTAATGAGCGTTTGGGTGTGTGCGAGTGTGTGTCTATGATATATATGTGTGTGTTAAGTGAGGGTTTTCTTAGCTCTGTCACTGCTTTAAAAAAGCTGCGCCTGATTAAACCATCTCGGGGGGGCTTAGAGATCCGGGAATAGTGCCAGGTCGCCTGGGCACGCTTTAGCTTTGAAGTTGTTGCATGACAAACTTTATTGCATACGCTGAGGCGCAAAATAAAAGCGTAGCGAAAATAGTTGCCAAAAAGGCATACAAGAGTAAAAGCAAAATGCAAACTTCCAATAAGCAGTCGCGTATGCCACAACCCACAACACGCCACACCCCACATACAACCCTCCTGCGAGCCCCTCACAACGTTCTGCACCAACGCGTCGCGACTTTGCGTCGTCTGAATGGCCCAGCAATTGCAATTTCATTTCCGTTCGTTGCCATTTTACTAGCCCTACGTATATATAACTATACATTTATATATATCTATACATATGTAAATATATATCTCTACTTACAGATATATTTTACAAAAAAAAAGTATATTGGGCTTGTGCATTTCAGTTTTTCCATAAGAAGGCAATTGAAGCTAGAGACTTCAAGCTATGAATATAGTATATAAAAAATAGCATAAAATGTGAATGAAGGCCCGATAGAATCTATATATATCCCACAGTTTTAAAGCACATTAAATTTTTCAAATCGATTACAAACGACCCCCGCTAAATATAAAGAAAACTTTTATTCGGGAAAGTCTATACCTCTGAAAATCTTAAAACTAATTTCATGGCCAATTTTCCGATGCCTTCCTCTAATCATCGACCCGCTAAATTCGGCCATGCCAGTCTCGGGACCATAAATTATAAAAATCGATATTTTCCAAAATAACAATTAAAATTTGGACTGTTTTCGACTGCTCTAATCTGTTATTGTACTATTGTTTTGAATGAGTATTACCCAGTCGGTAACAGCCGAGTGCAAATTTCCTACTTGGCCTTTTTATTGCAGCAAGAATTTGGAATATTTGTCTGCATTTGTATATCTATGTGTGTCTTTGTGTTTGTGTGTGTGTCATTTGTGTTTTTGTTTGGCTATCCGCAGACTTTTGCCGACATTGAAGTATAAACTTTCGAGGCTGCAGCTGGGCACAAAGCCATCTTCGAAAGAACTTGCACAGAGAGAGAGCGAGAGAGAGTGAGAGAGAGATAGAGAGATGAGAAAGAGCATCTAATTGAAATTGAGTAGGTGGGCGAAGACCTGCGCAATTTTGCAGGAAGTAAACAAAGAAGATGCAGAATGACAATTGAATACAAAAGTAAAGTCAAATGAAAGTCACATCAGATATTGCGCTATAGAAATTCAGATATTAGATATTTACCCAAGTGCAACATAGCTTAAGTGCTGCCACTTAAAGCTTCTGCAGCTGCATTGTGCTCATTTCTTTTGGCAAGTTTCGTAACTAATTGCTACTTGAGAAACTGTAAAATCGGACGTCTAAAAGTATTCCCAATTTGGCCAGTCTACTGCATTATTCTTTATCTGTTCCTTAACCGTTCGCATTTATTTCAACATCTTTCTTTGTGTTTTCGCGTATATGTGTTTTTGCCAGCTTGTCAGCAGACGATCCATTTTGAAAAAACTTTCCCAACGTTGACAACACTCTACAGTTGGAAAGTTTACGGTGCACAAAAAACTTTCGTTGACAATTTGTCAGAGATTTTTGACTATTTCTCAAGTAGACAACGCCGCTGAGCTTGATAACTGCCAGCGGCCAAAACTTTAGTTTCAGCCTAGCTTGTAGTTTCTCAAGCACATAATATCTGCCCCGGTCCCTAATTTAAGCTGCCTTCAGCTCAACTAATTGCATAATTTGTATGCAACATTTTTGGTAGCTGAGTGCAATTTGAGTGCGCCCCACACACGACACGCCCGCATCAAGGATAAAAAGTTTATGTGGCAACGTTTCGTATTTGGAATTCGGCTGAGTTTGGGTTTGAGTCTGCATTTTGGTTTCGGTTTATTATACTCGTTCACGAAATGAAAACAGTATATTGGGTTTGTGCAATGCCCGTCTGTCCGCTATTGAAGCTAGAGACTTGAAATTTTGAATATATATTCGTGTATAGCTGCGTCAGATAAATTATTAAAATTTTTGCATACGCCAGCAAATATATAAAATCGATATATCTCCCTCACTTTTAAAGCCCAAGTATATCAATTTTTTTCTGACAGACTTCTCTAAAATCGTACTTCTATCTTCTACCAAAAGCAAATTTGTTACAATAGTTTTTAGTTATTCCTAAAAACCTGGCGTCATTACTTAACGTGTAACCTATGGGAGCGTAGCAAATTCCCAAATATCCACATCTTTCACCATTTTAGAGCCAGTCACAAAATTTGAACGACCTTCTCTAAACTGCCACACCCAAAAATTACAAAAATCTATATTTTTCCAAATTTAACAATAATACTTTAGATCGATTTAGACTAGTTTAATTTATGAACGAGTATTGCACAGTCGGATACACCTGACAGCAACGTTCTTAGTTGTTTGAGTTTCTTTTCGTTCGGTTTCCTAGTGTTCCATTGTGTTTTGCTTTCATGTTGTAAATTATTATCATTCGCCGTGTGTGTGTATGCGACTTACAGTTAGTCGGCCCGCCAGCCACCCAATCATTCTTCTGTATCTTTCTCTGGCGCAAGTTTATAGCTTTGTTCTGCCTCATTCCGTTCCCTCTAGGCTTTGGCGCTTGCATCAAGCTCGCAACTGTTATTATCTGCCGCCTGCTCGTTCGTCCGTTCACAGTATGTGTATTCTGTTTTTTTCTTGCTAACGGTGTATGTTTGTGTGTGAAATATCGCACACATGCAATAAACTCACAGTGAGAGTAGCGAGCGTTATAATTTATTTATGGTAATGCGTACACCCACAGAGGGGTAGAGGTAGAGAGAGAGAGAGAGAGATATACCAATGCCTCGACTGTAAAAAGTTTTATGTGCCGCAGCAGCTCCTGACTGCCTGATCCTGTGAAGCTGCCTTCGTTCGCCTGCAACAATGTCGTTTCGTACAGCGCTCCTGCCGAATACTTATATCCTGCTTTTAATTTTTCGTGATACCTGCCTTTCCGTCGCTGTCCACCTGTCACGCTCTACGTAAAATATTTAATGAACTTTTTACAACTTCTGGCTTATGTGCCAGTGTGGAAATCCATATACATATCCACATAAGTCTTTCTGTCTCAGTTTACTGTAGTTCGAAATTTTCGAACTGAACTCGATTACTTATTTGCATTTCATGCAGTACAAATATATTCAATGATGTTTACATAAATGAAAATAGCCATCAGGCATTTAATATTGCAAATTGTAATGCCACAAATTTTGTCATAATATATTCCACACTGCGTATGCGTAATATGTGTGCTTGAGATTCTGTAAGGAAATCGGTATAAGGCTTGTCAACGCACGCCCGCGGGCACACACACACACCCAATACAACACACACATACAAAATAAGCCACATTACGCATACGCAGTGTTAGCCAAACGAATGATGACTTTGCCACAGTTTGAGGGTAAACTTTCTAGATAAATCTCAAACAGCAATTAATATGCATAATCTGTAACGTTTTTATACTCTTTCGAGAAATGAAACGAGAGTATTGGATTACTGAAATGTATTTTTTTCAAAACACATAAAGCATAATAGTTATTTTGTACTCATATCTTATCACACAATTTAAATTAATTAAAACAGTGTTCGGTTGTTTTAAGTTGTTATTTTACTGTGAACGAGTATTTCACAATCGGCTAGACCCGACTGCAACGATCTTGCTTGTTTACACTTGTCACTGCTGTCTTTAAATCAATGCCGAAGCCTTGGCAAAATTTCTGTCAGCAAATGCTCTCTGGTGTGGCCCATAAGTAACTACAGACCGCAAAATGGCCGAGACACGCATTTGACAGGTGCGTAACTGTCATAAGGTATAATACTTTGGGGATGTTCGAGTGTGCTGAATAATTAATTGTTGGCATTGGCGCTGAAATGGTCTTCGATTTGTGTATGATGGAGAGCAGTTCCCAGCAGCTTTAAAAGCCCATTATGCCATAGAACAGCCAACTTGATCGCTGTTATTAATTAAAACTTTACACAGCTGCAAATTAACACAACTTGACAGCCCGACACATTATGTTCCGGCTGAGAAACACACACACACACATACTAGTCTTACATAATCAGTTAAGTGGTACACATATGTAGCCAACTATATATCTAGGGAGTGAATAGGTTCAGGCTGAAGCGGCAACAATATAAAAGTGAAAAATGAGTTTGGCCAAGTTTTGTGCTGAGTGGCCAGCAAACATATGTATATTTATATATGTGCCTGTGTGTGTGTGTGTGTGCAGGAGCTTTCAGATGCGGCACACTGTTATCTCCCTGCATAGCAAAAAAAAAAAAAATGTTTTAGTTTTGCTTTTGATGCCATCGACGTTGCGTTGGCGTTGCAAACTAATTTATCTTATTGGGCACTCAGCGTCCCTCGACTGAAACTGACAGCACCAAAAAGTTCCCGATGAACGCCACACAACATGACGTACACATACATATACGTACACATGGCATATTGCTGCTATGCATGCATTAAGAAATGATCCAATAAAACCGATGCGACTTTTTGAAGGAGTTCAACATGAAGCGCAGCGAAACTGTTAACGATGCCAAGCAGCTAACAGGAAAATTCATCGGCAAGCATCAAATTCATGATGTGGATAATTCAGCTTGTATAATATATTATATTATTTTAATATTTATTTTACACTAGTTTTTTTTTACACTAATAATAACTAATAAATTTATTTTTCCACACCCCCCAGAAGGAGTACCCAAACAATTTTAACACTTAACCAGGCGTGTATATATTCCGGGTTTCAACTTCAATAGCGGTGAAAAAACATTCATACGGATAGCACCATAGACAACAAGACAGACATTGCACACAGCAAATATTCTTTTTGCACTTCGTGACCAAGTAAAAATAAAGTTTTTGTACAATTACAGCGTTTTGTGTCAAGATCTGAATATTTCATTTTACATCTGCAAGGGTATTGAATTTGTAGCAGACTAAAGATACAATGTTTGCCTGTATCTTATGTTATTGTGCTTGTTGCTATCTTTTGCTTCTTGATTTTTTCATAAATTGTTTTTGGCCGCATTTTTGGCAAAGAGAGCAAGCAATTTTCCAGGCATGCAAACACACACACAAACATACACACATACTGGGCAATTTGCTAATGTGGTCATGTACGTGCAACTTTTGCCTCCAGCCAGCAAGAAATTAAATGAGCGAGAGAGATGAGATAGAGACAGAGACAGCACTGGAGAAACAATCAGGCAGCGGAACCATGACCTGTGGCCATAAAGTATGTGTGTTAAAAAAAAAAGTACACAACTGGGCATGGGGGCGTAGCGAAGTGTAGGGAACACTAAGTAAACTCTGCGACGGGTTGAAAGTTGCAGAGAAAAGAAATTGTTGTGTCTAGTTGAGTCATATTTCCATCAGAGCTTGGGCCGGGACTCCTGGGGAAATGTTCGTGGGAAATTGCAAGTTGCGGTGGCATGCAGCTGTAAGTTCCCTGAGTTCTGGAGTTCGTAAGTTTTTGGCAACCGCATTCACATTCGCTGCAAATATGCAAATCCGGCCAGGGGATTGGTGAACTGTCATGCAAATGAACTTGCCACAAATTTTGCCCTGGCTCCAACTTGCCCAATCTAAATCAAGCACAGTCTTTAATCAAACACTTCAAGCAGTTAGGTGTTAACGACAAGGATTTGGCCTAGGTTAACTGAGCACATAAGAAGTCACATACTTTACGAGGCTCTCTTTAACGGCATCTTCTTGCCTAGTTAGTCCTCCTCAAAGTTCATACAACGTGTTCGCAATTTATGCAACAGTGTGGCAGCATAAAACTTTATTGCATAACTTGCATAAAATATGTTTTTTATATGCTCGTAAAAATTAATCACCAATATGACTGGACGTTCGTAGGTGGACAGGAAGTTGGCGAAATGGGAAAATGTAGGATGTGTGGTCACCTACAAGGAAAGCGTAATTTACACACATTTTGATTTCGTTTTTAGCTTTCACAAGTACAAGTACACAGAGAGAAAAAAAAATAAGCTGGATCGTATTTAAATTGTGAACTGCACAAAAGTTGAGACAGAAGCGGGATATCAGTCTCAAATCAAGATTTTAAAAACTATATAAAATAAATATTTATTATTTAACGTCTTATTTTTAATTAAAATGGGATTGAATCAAGAAGAAAATAAGGTTGTTCTAAGCTTAACATAAGATTATATTAAAACCAGTTTAAGTTTAAGTTTGAGTTTAATTAAATACTCACTGAATCTTCGAGGTGCGATTGAATTAGGAAATTTTTGTCCTCAAAGAATGATTCGAAACTATACCTTTCTTAAAATAATCTTTGTTGAGCTTAAGACAGAGCCAAACGAAGCTTGATTCAAGATTTTAAAATCTCAATAATCAAATAATAATAAATATTACGGTATTTTTGACTTCGGTTGGGCACGTTTCAAGCTCGAAAGTCCTCATTTTTTCTCTGTGTACTTCTCGTATATGTGTCTATTCTGTTCCACTTTAAGTGGGGATTACTTAAAATTATGCATATCAATTTTACTGCTCGTACATCTCTATTTGAACATACACTTTTACATACGAATAAGTGCATACATACTCGAATTTCGGCAAAGTTTTGCATATTTTACGCACTGATTTGATGCTAGAGAATTATTATCTCAGCTACCTCTTGTCTGCCGTCCGCCCTGGGCGGATGATGCCCTATACAAGGCATAGGCAAGGTATATTTATACTGTGAAATATGTGTAAACAGCAGAGATGTGTATACTTTGGATTAACATTTTTTATCTAACAGAATTTATATCTTTAATAAAAATCTATTAGATTTCCGGAATAGTTACTGACAGCCCATACTTGCAACAACGTCAATAGGCAACAAATTTAGCTTAAAGTTAATTTAATTTAAAATATTTAGGATTAGGAAATTTGATCGTAATAAATTTGACTTTATACGAAACTTTTATGTTGATTTGTCATCTCTTTTTTTATTTCATTGGCAAACAGATTTGTTAACTAAAAACTAAAAGCTACTTGCAGCCGTTGTAACGATAAAATTAATATTACAAAAATAAAATAACAAATTCCATGCATTCAGTGTCTAAGTGGATTTAAAATACATTGATGTTGCTTGTTCATATCGAATACAGGCAAACTATTAAAAACCGGTGCAATTCAAATTTATGATAAATTGCACACAAATTTAGGGCATTTCACAGTCGAACTTGTTTGACCTGCACTAGAATATTCCGCATTGCGTTTTATTCCCATTTTATCGTATGCTCCAGTCACATTTTGTTCGTTTAGCTTGCAAAATGCACAATGCAAAGATTTATTTTCTGCTGACAAACAGCGCGTCGTTCGTTGGTAATCGATGGAAATGAGCATTGACATTTTCTGCACTTGACAGAGACGGCGGCCATGCAAGGGCGACAAAAGGATACGACAGCTTATTTGTACTTGGCTTGCTGTTTGCCTGTCTGATTATGGAAAGGAGCACAGCACACATTCAGCAATAAATAAGCATATCAGTTGGGCGTGTTAGCAAATCAAGCGAATTCCTTCCTTCCTAGTTTAGCTAATTTGTTATCATTTGCACGTTATGTGCAAGGCGTGCTAATCGGGCCGCAAATTCCGAAATAGAAATATATGTACATAAATATCGTAGCTCAAATAGTATATTGGGTATTGTTTGATATTAATATGCTGAGCTAAGGCCAACTCCATACGCACATACTGTACTGTTTATTAACGGCGAAAGTTTATTCGTCATTATAATAATATATAAGAATTTCCTGCTGAATACTTCCTGGCTAGCGGTCAGCAGATTATTTCCTTGCTGCAGAAATCACCGCTATCTACAAATATGGAATATTGTTACACATTTGCTGAAATGAATGTAAGCGGCTTATAAATCAACGGAAATCTACAGTTGACAACATTTCTGGGAAATTACTGTGACACAAAATCCTGCTGATCAATTATGTCACGAAATGGGCGTCAGAACTGTCACTTTAACGTTAACCATTTATATTGAGAGCCACCATCATAGCACGTTTCTCGCAAGCCGTCAATTATTTTTCCCCTAGATTGAACATGTTATTAGCTAAATAACTCAAGCTTATATTATTCTCTGTTCAACTTTCAAATGTCAATTTTTGACACTTGCCTGATACTTATTGTTACAGCATAGCAAAAAGATAATATTAGATAACTTTTTAATTAAATTCAGTGCACTCAGACACCCCGGAAATTGGAAACAACTTTTCACATAATTTATGCCATTTATAAATACTTGCAAACGCAAAGTTTCAATATAAACAATCAAATTCATTGGAAAAATGTCGCTTAGCTATAAAAAAGAACGAAACATCCAAAAGCCATCAAATTTAATTTATGCAGCTAAAAAGTAGAGATGGTCGCGTGTAAGCATTTTTAAAGCTTGACACGAGCACGAGTCAAAAATTACACCTAAGAAAGGTACTTAATATAAGATTGGACCGTATCCTTTCAATATTATACAGTTTTTTTTATCGTTAGGTGCAATTTTAAAAAAGTAGAAAAAATTTTAATATTGCAAGACATGCACGACTTTATTACAGATAAATATTTCATATTACTGCTAGAAATTTAAAACTGAATTTCACTGAATATTTTTCACCTTTTTCGCCACATTTATGCAATATTCAATTTATTGCTTTATTGCAAATCTCATAATTTTAATTATTCTGCCTCTGAAGTCATGCAACATAATGCTTCCAATCGAAACTGATCATTGTTTTTCTTACGTGAATCAAACAAGGATAATTATATCATAATAAATGTCAAAACGTGCATATCGAACACATATATGTATATAAATATATATTTTTGTGGTGATCATCTTCTGATGATGATTAAGATCTCATTTTGTATGTTTCCTTTGGATATTATTACTATCTATACGAACGTGTGCAGTACTTGATAGAGTGCATTTTAAAAACAGTTTTCATGCATGTAAAAGTAATTTAATTTGAAGCTGAATTTCTAAATTGGCTTTGTTGTTTGTGTGTGTCTCACACACGCATCCGCATAAACACACACATGTGGCTCTTTTCAACTGTTTAAAATTCTGCGTTTGTACATTCGCATGGAATGCCTCTTTTTTTGTCTTTTTTCCAAAAAAGTTTAGCGCTTTGCAATATATTTACTTCAAGGCTCCGCTCGACGTGGTTGTGGGTGTGTGTGGGTGAAGAGAGTAAAAGGCAGCAACGCTTAATAGAAGCAGCAGCTCATGCACACATACACATGGGCCTATTAGCACTCACACACACACACACACACACACACTCACTCACACAAAGACAGCAATGACCACGCATAAAACAACTGAAAAAAGCACGATGGCGCAAAGAGGAAACGAAATGAAATAAAAACGAAACAAAGAAGAAAAAAAAACAAGAACAAGAAATTGAAGCAGCAAAGGACAAAAGCAAATGGCTGCAAAAACAATGCAAACAGCAAATCGGACGACGACGTTGCGTCTGTGACTAACAGTCATCGGTGAAGGGGGATTGGGGGGGTGGGGTGAGGGGTGAGGTGAGGAGGCGTTTTGTGTTGTTGGCAGACAAATTCAAAGCTGCTTAGTGCTTACTTCATAGTTGATGCTTACGCACTGCCAACAGCTCGAGGCCGCCAAATGCTTTTGCTTTTGCTATTGATTTTTAGTTTGCTGTTTTTTTTTTCTTTCGATTCTACACCCTGAATATTTCCTGTAGGTGAAGCAGCAGGAGTCGTAGCCAGTGCCCGCCTGTTCGACAACATCTACATGCAAACTGCAACAACTACAAATCGGATTTGCGTGAGTAATTGGTAAGACAAGCGTTCGGGCCAAGAGCGTAGAAAAAACACACCGCAGGCTGAAAGACTAGGCCAACTAGCCGAGGGTGTTGTTTTTGTTTTTGCTGCTTCTCCTGCTGCTTTTTTGAGTGAAACCTCAGTAGCGTTGGCAAAGGTGAAAGCATGAGAACAGCAAAATAAAACAAAAGTGCTGTAATCGGGAGTGCCTGACTAGCAAATATCCTACAACCAGCACACAAAAAAATAAATAAATAATAAATTAGAAATCTTAACAGTGTGCAACTTTGTTAAGATTAGTGATATTAAACACTGCTAAATGAATAACAGCCTTGGATCATTTTCTTAAAATAGAAAACCTCTTTAGTTAATTTTTGATTTTATTTTAAATTTGTGGTTCGTAAAAAATAGTTCAAGAGCTTGGTTTTCGAAATATGGCATAATTTAGGCCTTGTGTGTTGAAAACTTTTAACCGAAAAGAAAAATAACTTCATTTTTAGATGGAGCTACACAATTTTGTGGATATACCAAATTTGGTGTCTTTTGCTGTTAAAATGACTGAGATATGCGCAAAAAACAGGGTCAAAAAGTCGGTATTTATCGATTTTAGTAAAACGATGCGGGTTATTTACTGTGTGAAATAAACTTGAGCTGTATAGACTATATGTAAACTTGTGTCTAGCTTTTTAGTCTGTGAGATATGCTCAAGAAACAGGGACAAAATCGATATTTATCGATATTAGTCAAGCGGAGCGGGTTCTTTTCAATAAACTTAAAGCGCATATTATACAGGAACTTAAAAAGGGCAACTCTAAGACTTTTTAAGTATATATATACTTTATGTTATCGAAGATGTCTCCTTCTGTGTGTCACATACATTTGCGCAAACCATTATACCCATATTTACCCAACTTCAATGGCTACAGGGTATTAAAAAAAACTGCGACTAAAGCCCAAATGTGTTATATGTGCCAAAACACACACACACACCCACACACACATGACAGGTGTGTCTAGAAACAGCTTAGATGTATTAAGTAAGTGACAGACAGCAGACAATGGCAGCCAGGTTAGATAAAATACATTGGAGCGTCATTTGGGACTTACCTCATCGATAAACTCAAAATCACCGCCAGTTTCGCCAACGTATTTCTTCTTCTTGGCATCGGCGCTGCCAAGCAGACAGGATGACATCAACGCCAGGACGAGACAAACGCTGGCAATGAGCGGCAAGCGCAAACGCTTCATGGCGACGGCGACGGCGACGGCAACGACAACGACTACTGGTTAAGAGAACTGTGGGGGTGGCGGCGGGCGGGCGATGCTAACGGAAGCGGCTCGAATGCGTCGCGAATTGTTCACGACTTTCGCTGGCAATGTTAATTGCTAGTCAAATCAAATGTGAGAATTGAGCAGCTCACACGAATACACACACATGCATGCACACTCCCACACACAATATATATGTATTGTATATAGAAGAGTGAGTGTTAGTTTTGGGCTTATGCTTTGCAATCGCTGGCGTGACTAACGGTGCACTGCAGCGGGAACACCGTACGTAATAGAACTTTAGGCGACGCGACCAAAACGTAAACTGAGCGCACGGCGCGATTTGCATTGCTCGGGCGAACGGCATTGGAATTTGCGACAGCGGATGAAAAGGCGCAATGCGCGATAGAAAGAGTGTGGCCAGGACATTTAAGAGAGCGCTTTGAGGTCTACTTGAGCGAGCAGAGTTGTCAGCACAGCTTAAAAACAAAGCACGGTGGCGCCTCTGCCCAAAAAAACGTAACAAAAATCAAAAATCATGAGAAGTACAAGATAATTGATATGAAAAGAGAACTTTAAAATAGACATGCAAGTTTTGGTAAAAACATGCAAGTTTTTGGATACACATCTTTTAACTAAAAAGATGTGAAAATTAAAAAAATTATATATAATATTGTTATATTTAACAACCAACATATCTTTTATTTATGATTTAGTCAAGCTCTATTTTTAAACTTTGGCATTTATTTTCGACATTACAGTTCATAGAAGTAAATATTCTTGATTCAATGCTGAATAGTTTGCAACAAAGTTTATCTGCTGAAAAGAGTGCCTAAAGGCTGTGCGGTGACGTCTCTTTTAATTGGTTCAAAGATTTTCTCGCTGAGGCAAAAAATATGTATATTGTTGTCTCACACGGCAGCATTCAGATCTAGACTCGACAACAGTATTAGTCGTCTCGCTCTAACAGTGCTGTAAAATATTCAATCAAATACAAGGCGCGAAATTTAATTTATCTTAACAACAACAGTCAACAAATGTATCTATATATGTTTATAGTTAAAAATAAGTCGGGCGTGTCATTGTTGCTGATATGTTTTGAACATGCTTGATGGGTATGTGCCCAACTTTCATTCGAACCTTAAATTTATTTCAGTGTAGGCCACTGCGTATGCGCAATGGGCAACCCCCGGCAGGCATTGTCTGCTCTCACACGACTTTTGCTTTGCTGGGACACGCAACAACTGCCCAAGCGCTTCCAGACGACAGCCAGCAGCAACGCCACCACCAACAGCAACAATGCAAGAGAATTCGGTGACAGGACCAACATTTTAAATCGATTTTCTTTTTTGACTGCCTCGATAGCGCTCTTGCCGTTCTCTTAACTGCGCCGCGACAATTTTGGCCAATGGGTCGTGAACCTGCGACCAGCGCCTAATACGCGTTTACATACCAAATGGACCACAGTTGTTGTTGTTGCTTTTCTGCTGTTGCTGCGGCTGAAGTCGTTGGCTGTTGATTTTTATGTATTGGCGCTTGGCACACTTGGCCCGCATCGATGACGCCGTCGCCACGATTATAGCCAACGCTTCTGGCCGGGAAACCCCTTAACCATTTAACGCGTCAGCGCCTCGCTGGCTGCCCAAAGGCAGCCTTCAAGTCCGAGACTACGTCTCGGCCACGTTGGCCCCTAGGCTCTGTCAGTTTTAAATTAATAGCCTCTCAAGCACAGCCACATAGGCAACATTCTGGGCTGTGTATGGGTGTGTGTGTGTGGTCCTTAGCTGCTGCTCTATTTTTAATGGCATCATTGACTTTTGCTTCGATAGTGCTGTGGCCGGACTCTTGAACCTGTGCATACGTAATTATTGAGGCTTAAAGAATATGATCATCAATATGTTTGTTAAATCTATACAATATATTTGATATTCAAATGATTTTCAATCAACAAGTCCATCTTATTCTACATAAAGTTATTGTTGCTGTTCAATCAATTCATCATTTTATTGAATGGCCTGTAAAAAAGTTGCGTTCAATATCTTACGCACTTGATGCTATACAAAAAAACTATACATATACACCTAATTCTCTTTTTACGATTTTGAAATAACACGCTGTAAACAGTTAAAATTGTTATCTGTTTACACGAATTGCTTTGTTTAACACGATGTTAAATCTAAGACTCCTTTTAATGAGTTTATATAAATTAGATTATTGCAGTCTTACTTTGAATACGATACACTTTGAATACATGTTTTGGTTTATGTTAGATTTTGTTATTTTTATTCATACATTTCTGAAATTATATTCTTTTTTTCAAATGAAAATTTATTTTTTATAATATATTTAATGAATTTAACTGTGTTAGCAAGTGAACTAGCATGTTTTTTTTTACATCTTTTTATTGTACTTTTAAGTAGCTTTCTTAGATCTGGAACCAATCTATTTTTAAATTTTCTGACACAAAATTTTTGTCATGTTAAAAGAGAATTAGGTGTATTACAATTTATGTTATTTTTGTTTGCCACGGCTTTAAAGTTTTATCATTATACAATTACATAAACATAGATATTTTGATTTTTAACACAATAAAATGTGTGTGTGAGTGTGTGTTTGTGGAGAGATTAATAATTATTTTTTGGTTAGTTACAAGTCTTAAACGCTTTCTAAGTTGGAATTGCCTGACCATGGTTGTTAGTTACATTTGGAACAAAAAATTTGAACTGCGGCTCAAGACAGCTGCTGCTTTGTTCACTGGGGCGTCAAAAGTTTACTAAATTATGCGAAAATTTGCCTAAATGCTAGTTGAAAATAAATGAATACGTATATTAAAAGGAATACTATTTGCTTGGCTGCTGTCGCTTTTTTGGCCGCTTTAACATGATGGCTATATAAAAATGAATGCACTTGGAGATTCCATTGGCATTTACAAATGCACTTTAAGAGATTCCATGCGTGTCACAATGCGACGTCGCAACTCTGCATATCTGAAGAATAAGCATAGATTATAGTATATAGATTATACGTAAATATTTATGGATAAAACCTTTCTTTTATTTTGACTTCCTCGCGCGCCATTTCCTGATCATAACGTTCCAAAATGGCACGACACTCCGGCACCGATAGATTTAAAAATTGAGCAACTTCATTACTGAAAATATTGGATAATAGAAGTCAGAAGTGGATAGGCTAGCTAAATAGGGCTACTCACCTGATTTCATCAGTTTTACGCGCATCCACCAGAAAAATGCGGGCGACATCTTCGTGCGGTCCCAGCGTGATGCGCGTTATCAACGGATATTCGTTATCCTTCAGGCGCTTTTGCTCGCCATTGTCACGCACGATGAACAGTGAGAAATTCTCCGCCGCACTATCCACCTTATATTTCTCCAGCACCAAATTGATGACCTCCTGCGTGGTCACCAGCGATGTGACCCAAACAGACATCTGGGAGCCGTAGGGTGGCGTGAAAAACGACGTTTCACGATTGTAAAAGTGACCATTAATCGAACACCGACGTTTCAGCTTCGTGCGGGACCTGCAAATAATGACCTTAGTATATCAACGTGCTTTTTTACATATTCAAAAATAAATGGTTAAGGATTTTAAAACAGACCGCCGATTGCCACTGCGTCGCTTGATTGCCGCAGCTCCTGTGCGCGGCGGTCTTCGCAGGACAACGCCATCCTCATTCACGTGCAAGCCCGCCTCATGGCCACCAGTTTCGCCTAACTGGCCACTCCCTCTGCCCTCGGTAGCCGTGTACAGCTCCTCCGTTTGGGTTAGCTCGTCGCCAGCTACAGCACCGCTTAGCACCTAAATAAAAGTTAAGAGAATTATTATAATAGGTAATAATATGTTTGTGACAAAATAAAGTAAACTTTCTAATCAACAAATACACATTTAAGTTCTTAATATGACCCAATATCTACTATGTAAAACTCAAATGCGTTTTACCCTGTAAGAAGAAGAAGAATGAAGAATGCATCTCCGACCCCATAATGTTCTTGGTCAACATTAATTGCGAAATTGATTCAGTTATGTCCGTCTGTCTGATCACGTATAACTTGAAACTATATAAGTGCCTGTATGTTCCTACGTATGGTAGATCAATTTTATTTCAAACCTGCCTCGTTTGCTTGAAATCGATCAATTTCGATTTAAATTAAATTTGTAGATAAAACATAAAATCTGGCAGCCACCGTCTTCAATGCCACTTGCAAGTTTAGAGTTACACGAAATATGATGTTGATTTTAAACTTTGAACTGACTTTATCCTACCCATCCACATTTCATCAGCCACTAATTTTTTCTTTTTTCTTCTTCCCGTGCCGCTTTTCCAATCTGATACCAGTTTTTAAAAAATAACTTCGCTTGACATTACCGATGATGCGTCGGCACGGCTCGACTCATTCTCGCTGCCACCAGCAGCACCAGCGGCTCCTTCTTTGGGATAGCAATTCATTTGGATTTGTATATAGCGCTGAGGCACATCGCTGCGTCGCACGGTGGCCAATCGATGTGGACGCAGCGTGGCATCGTCGTCGTTGTCGTCGTCGCTGTCCGAATAGACGAAGCAGCTGGGACCCGACTTGGACCGATTGATGCCCTTCTCGAAGAGCTGGCGACCCTGCTCATACGGTTTCTTCTGCTCCCGGCTGGGCGCTGCCGAGGCAAAGGCCGAGCCACTCTTCTGCAATGCGTACTGGCGCTGGGCGGAACGCGGAGAGTCGACGCTGCTGCGCAGGTGCATGGTGTCATTAATAAATGTGGGATCGATGGAGCGCAACGCGTGCTCGCAATTAAAGCTCTTGCTCATGGCCGAGTTCTCGCCGTACAGCTTGAGGGAGTCGTGTATGCGAGAGGGATCGATAGGCTGATTGCGTTTCAGCGTGCCATCGTTTGGCTCCTGGAAAGAGTTGGTGCCATTCACATAATCCTGATGAACACTTCGCTTGAAGTCCTCGTAATCCATGGGCTTCAGCGTTGCATCGTCCGACGTCTTGTAGTCCTCCAGTGTGGTATTGCTGGTGCTCACAGTACTGGTATTATGTGTATTGGTATTGGTTGTCAGCGACCCAGTGGCGGTCATAAAGTTATCCGTGCTGCTGCTGCTGGTTGTGGTGGTCGTTGTGGGCGATGAAGCCGTGTTGATTTGATTGTGTTGCGTGGCTGTGGAGGAGGTGGTGTCCGTGCACGTTTTGCTAGGCGAACTATCGCTGGAGGATTGTGACGAGGATGAGGGTAACTTTACCGGCATCGTTTCATAGATTTTGTCCTTTTCACTGTGACGTCGCTCCACTTGCAGCAGATCGTCAATATCATCCCAGTCCAATTTCTCCAGATTGTCCAACTTGGAGGGCAACGTGCTCGACACGCAGCTGGTGCTCGCTGTGGCTGCCTCCGTGCCGCTGCCAATTAGCGTGCTCGACGAATCCGTATTCGTTATATCCTCATCCTCATTGCTATTGGAATTCGACTGGCCGTTTATCAGCTGTCCACTGGCCGTCGTTGTGTTTGCGGAGGCATCTTCGGGTGTTGTTGGCAGCTCGGATATCTCATTGAGGCTGCACGAGTCAAAGGTCATGCTCTCCGACAACGAAATGTCCGTTGAAAGTGGATCCACCTCGCTGGCGGTGGTTGTGGGCGGCGCCACCGACTCACTGACCTCGTTCTCCTTGTCCGAACAGCTCTCCTGTTTGCCCAAATATAGGGGGAAAATGGCAATTAACAAAGCTGTGCTCATCAATAATTGACAAACTTACATCCGCTGCCTTCGACGTGCGACACGAGTTGCGTTTGCGCACTATAAACGTGCGCTGGTCATCGTCCTCCTTGAGATGGATAACGCCTTGAACGCCCCAAAACACACGCAGAGGGCCCTCCAAGACCAAACGGTTATTCACCTCACGGCTGCGTATCTCGAGGCTTTTATTGTCATAAAATTGATTGTAAACCTACAAAATGCAAAAAAAGATAAAGTAAGCATGCTCTAGTTGGAGGGACTTGACTGGCAGATATAAATATTTATATTGTCTTTGGAGTTGCCCTGAACCCTTCATTGTGTGCACATGTAGGTCACAGAAACAAGTAGAAACGGTGCAGTCAAGTGTTTTCGACTTAGTTCACGGTATAAAAATAGTCAAAAACGATCTAAAAATTATGTTTCTTCAATTGTTTTCATTTCGTGAACAAGTAAAAGGCTTAAAAAGTATGTTTACAATGTCTGCGGTTATAGATTTTTATAAATTTTCGGTAAACGGACTGGGTTATTAATAATTTAAAACAAATTTGATCTGCGCGTGCTATGGACGAACCTATATTGAAAGTCCTAAAATGTCTAGTTCTTATACTTTTCGACAGACATAGCTGGATCGACTTGGCTATTTATGTTAGTCAAGAACAAATAAACGGACATGACCCCTTTTGCCAATGCCACTTTGTATCGGGTATAATATAAAAGTTCTTTGATTAGTTTGATGTATGTGCAGGCCAACCTTCAGCTTGGACTCCAGGTGATCGCGTGGCAATGCAGGTCCATTGGCCTGAGCAGCCGGAGCAGCAGCTGGTCTCTGGGCACCTTTAACGCCATAGCTCTTGTGTGACTCAACGCGCGTGCCGTGGCCAAACAGCTGCGGTCCGAACAGCGCACCGTAGCAGGGCACGTGACAGTAAGGCACTCCTTTGTGCTATTACAAAAAGGGGGAATGGCATTAATGACGAATTGCGTCTTAAAGCGAACAACTGATAATATACCTCTGCATGCTGGCCGGGGTTCAAGCGCTTGCCGCACTCCTCACAGCGTAAACATTCCGGATGCCAATCGTAGCCCAGAGATTGTTTACGTTCCGCTGTGTGAGAGCGAAGTATGTATATAATTTGAAATGTTATTTAAATGGCAATGTATAAACATGTATGTGTGTGTGTGTGTGTCTGTGTGTGTATTAGCATTTGCATATGTGGGTGTTTAAATTACCAAAGTAAACGGGTTTGCCGCACTTGTGGCACTTCCACATTCCGCCAATTGGTCGGTCAGGTCAGCGTGTTTCCTGACGGGGCGTGTGTCTGACGCTTTGTGACGTCACAGAGATTTATGCAGGTTTATATGAACACGACACACAAATACGTAGAATAAGAACACAAGACAAAGGGTAAACAAATGAAGAGCACAAGACGACAACTTTTGACGGCAATTCAGCGCTTCACTTTCATTGTTTCATACAAGTAAATAGCACTTGGCGCTTTCAAATCGTATACAAAACGCTTGTGCATTGATAAAAGCTATGTTTTTTTTAAAGAAAAATTATATTAGACAAAAATAAAACAGCACCAGGTGAAAGAAGCAGAAGAACCAAAGGCAGTGGCAAGTGTTGCGTAGCGTTCAATAGTTGACAACTGTATTTCGCAACACTGACAATGCGCTTTGGTTAAATTTAGCACTTTATTGAGCGCGAGTAGAAAGTAAGACGACGACGACGACAACGTCTTCTTGTTGTTCGCGTCGCTGTGTGGCAAATTTTCGTTAATTACCTTGTAATACGCTAGCACTTAATTAATTAGTTACCCAGTTTGCATGTGTGGCTGTTTAAAGAAAATGTGCGCGTCTCACTGCAATATAGACGCCCGCAATTAGGCGATTGCCACGCTCAAATCAGCAATCAATTTTTTTTTAAGCAGAAGCAACAGCTGAATTAACGCGATATTTCGCTAAGCGATTTGCGTGTAAATAGCCAACAGTGCAAATACTGCAGGTCAAGTACAGCGTGCTCGTGTGTGTGTGTGTGTGAGTGGGTTTAACAATGCGCGCCACAATTGAGTTTGAGGAATGCCTTAAGGATTCGCCGCGATTCAGGTGCGTATTGTCAAACTCCCACCCGCTCGTAACAAAGCCTCCCTCCCCCACAAACTGCGCATTATGCGCATTCTATTTCCGCATTTGGCATTTGCATTTGGGTTCCATGACAGCGGCTCAACTATGTTTTTTAATAGCGTGACTGGCTTCGCAATATCGTGCTATCTCAGCAGCTTTCGTCGCCGACCCTCCCCCCGCCTTCAATCGCAGCTTAATCATCATCGAAAAAAAAACACTTTGCACTTCGTTTGAACATAGTCAGTGTTTTGGAATTTATCATTCATGCACACCAAAATATGTGTGTGTATGTGTTTACACTTTGTATTTGTTGGAGCCCCTCCTCCTAAAAAATCCAAATAATATAATGTAATGTCAACTAGATATAAACAAGAGTTTTTCAGTCGGGTGTAACCAACAGCGTAATACTTGACAGCATGAAAACATTTTCTGTGCACATAGAAACCAATAAATAATAAATGGACATTGCATTTGGGGATGGGAATTGTGCCCAGGACCCACAGCTATCATAAACAGCAAAACGTAATTTATTTATCTCATGAGAATTATTAGCAACTAGGAAAAAATAAAGCAAAAACGAGAGTGAGAATCGAACCCACAAGCCCAATACAAACTTTTCACTACATGAACGTGTATAAAAATGCTCTGGCAATCGATTGGTGGCTTTTCGGTGCCAATTGATAAGATTTCACCCAACAGCCTGAGTTTTGCTTTAGCTTATCTCGCCCAGAAAACAAAGCTTTCTCATTGCCACACAAATTTTTTAATTGCCAGCCCAAGCTTAGTTAATTTGATGGCTTTCACATAACACGAAACAACTCAACAGGTTATAAACAAACAAACAAACAAAAAATAATTAAGAGTGCTCTAGTCGGGAGTGTCCGACTAGGCGATACCGTGTAACCAGCTCCGATATACAAGTATATGTAAAATAAAACTTAAAACAACCCCTGTCAACAAGCCGCAATACAAAAAATTTGTTCAATATCACTTACTACGAGAATTATTTCGTTAATTTCTCTCTTATCTCTATTTCGCATTCTTTGTGGTTTATAGAATATTTAAAATTATATTAAAAAAAAAAAAGTGCGATTTAAAAATCGTGTATAAAGAAAATTAAGTTCTTATAATTAGGCTATTTAACATATGTCAGATTTGTGTCCTGAATAATTTTAAAAGCTGTTGACAATATACGCAGAAGTTATTAAAAAAATTATTGTCTATAGTCTTTTGGATTTATGTGAATTGACCAGAAATACAATTTAGACCCCTCTATGTAATTCTCATGTATTGAAGTAATGCCTGCCGAATTTTGGTATTTGCAGTGATCTGTGTGTGTTATTTAAAATTTGTAGCTCTCACTACTTACTCGATCTCTCTCTCACTTTTTTTTAATCTGTCTTTCTCTCTTTCTTTCCCACCCCGTGAAATAATTATATTCTTGGTTAGCATCAATAGCCGATCGACCCAGCTAGCGATGCTGATCGAGAATGTATTTACTCGATGGAGTCGGGAATGCCTCTTTCTGTATGTTACATAGATTGGCATAAAACCAGTATACCCTTTTCTACCCATTTTCAAGGGGTACAGGGTATAAACGATCTGTACATCTCTTGTCCACGTCTGCATTTATTTTAACAAAAAAGACCCTTTAAAACGCGCCTTAATTAAACACACAAACAACACTTTAATAAAGTGGCATAAATTAAAAGAGTCAACATAAACAAACAGCAGCAGCGGCAACTGCGATGAAGCTGCCATTGCCTACAGGTCCGTAAGCCCTCTGCGGCCCGCAAATCGCGTCCTCCCTGTAGCAGTGTTCACCAAGCACATACTGGGCAAAGTTAATCGCTTACGACAGCGACTCCGAGATTCTTTCGCTTGCTGCGTTGTTTACAGCAACAAACAACAACAACAACAACAACAAATTTTGCTAACGTTTTTAATTTTGCTTCGACACAGACAATTCATATCCAAGGAGGAGGCAGACATTGAGCACTTGGAGCATCGGCTAGAGAAAATCACCAAGCTGTGTAATGTGGCCGTCGACTCTGGCAAGGAATATGTCAAAAATCAGAGGTAATATCTCTCTATATCTTATTTCATTTGCATATTTATTTTATAGCCCTTTTTATGTCTTCCAGCGCCTTTGCCATGTCCTTGTGGGATCTGCAGCAGCATTTCCTCGACAATAAAAATGCGCATAATGCGCTGGGCAAGCTAATTCATTGCTTCCAGGTGGGTCACAGCCACATTATGCCAACAATTTTTCAAGAAGTCTTGTATTTTTTGTTTTGGCAGGAAATGAACAAGTTTCATACGATACTGTTGGATCAGGCAACTCGAACGGTGCTAAAGAATCTCAATGTATTTGTGAAAGACGACATCAATCAGGTCAAGGACTACAAAGGACATTTCCTAAAGGTTTCCGAGGGCTATGACAATGCTCTCATTAAAAACGCCCAGGTGCGTTTAGTGGAGTGTATTTGTTAAGTGTTAAGTATCTCCCATCAACATTTGTTTTGCATTGGCAGGCTAGCAAAAATCGACCACAGGAGGTACAGGAGGCCGCCAATATCCTGTCCGCTTCCAAATCCTGTTTTCAGCATACCGCTTTGGACTATGTAAACTATATAACGCTAGTGCAGGCTCGTAAAGTGCCTTCTATATTGTCAACGGTAAATTATAAAAATATTTTTTAATAGCGTACACATGTTATATAAAACATGCAACTTTTTGTCGAGCTAACTAACTTATCGTAACTAAGAAAAAATTAGCTTAGTTAAAAACTGCTTAAATTTGTATTATATTAGCAGGTGTGTACAGTTTATTAGTCGTGAGAGAAATAAGAACAAGAGATGTGTTGGCCCCATTTCCCTGCTTCCTTAGCTTTATTTTATAAAAAATTGGTTTTCTACGCGATTTTAATTAATCTAATTAATCTAGTAAATTTGTAAGGATATTTTTCCGACAAATAAGCTCATTTTCATTCTGTTTATTTTTTGCCCTTTGAAGCGTTACGCAATTAAAATTTTCAGTTTCGACGACGATAAAAAGAGAAAAAGCTGCTTTGATAATAAGCTAATTAAAAAGAGGTACTACGACTGTTCTAAGAAACAATTTTTATACTCGTTCAGGAAGGGAAGAGAGTATATTGGGCTTGTGCAGAGTCTGTCTTAAAAACGGAGACCTAAAACTAGGAATATATATACGTGTATACCCTCTACAAATGTGTTAAGAGTTTTTAGCTATTCCCACTGAGGACGTGGCAATTCGATTTAATCTATATATCTCCTACAGTTCTTAGGCTATATACTACAAATTTTGCTGACAGTGGCATATCGGTCAAATCAAATATATATTCGGAACAGGTAAACCGCGAAAAGTAACATCTCTCACAATTTTAGACTGACAGTTTTCCTATCCAAACCATTTCGGCATCACGATGTTCGTTCTTGTTTCATAACTATTTGTTTTACTTACCAAACAAATTTCATAATAATTTCCGTAAAGTATAAATGTATTCAGACAAGAGAAAGGGAGCAACAAGAAAAAAGAAAGAATAATCGTAATGCACTGATTCATGAAGTTCCAGAAGATACAATCAATATTTGGCGCAACAAGTAGAGCTTGATACTATTTATATGTATTTGTTATCGACATTGTGGTCAGGCGATATGAGTGAGTGTGAATGAAATCTTATTGTCTTTAACGTAATTATAAAAAAAAAATCAAAAAAAACGAATGTTGTGCTTATGACGTCATTTCGCGATACACTCTTAATGGATATGTATGCAATGTACTTTGATATATATATGCATATATATATATATTGCTGGCCTAACGTTGAGTCAGTTGGCCCCGGCCAGCAGTTTTAGTCGGCAGTGAAGTGAGCTCGTTGCAGGTTCGTTGAACGTTGCTAATGTGGAGCAAATATGTATTCAGTCTATTCATAAGTATAAGCAATTGTTGGACGTGTTCTTTTGCTGATCGTTCGTTGTGTGTTCTCATTGGCAGCTGCTGGACTATTATCAGGCGTGCGTGACCTATTACCATCAGGGCTTCGATTTGTGCAACGATTTTGACGAGTTCTTCAAGAATATCAGCGAGGATTTGAACGCGCTTCGCGGCGATTATCAGCAGCTGGAGAAGGTCATGCAGAATCGGCACATGAGCGTAAATCGGTATTGCGATTCAAATACGAATAGCGCATCGCACAATGTGGAGGGCTATCTGTTCAAGAAGAAGTCGAAGGGCTTCAAGACCTGGTGTAGACGTTGGTTCTACCTCAGTGACAATCAGCTGGTCTACAGGTGGGTGCACAACTCAATAGCCACTATCTTGCTCATTTCTTTTGATTTTTACCATTCGTTTTGCTTGCCGGTTGAATCGTCTTCATTTGTTTGCCATTTTGTACGCGTGTATTCTGATTTCTATTGTTGTTGTTGTTGTTGTTGTGATTGTGATTGTGATTTGTTGTACGCTGTACACTGAAGTGATTTGGATTCGCATTCCAGAAAACGTAGCAACGAGGACTCGTTTTCGGTCATGGAGGAGGATCTGCGCCTCTGCACCGTGCGACCGGTGAACGAAGGCGATCGCCGCTTTTGCTTTGAGGTCATCTCGCCAACCAAGTGAGTATTCCGACGCAGCACGTATTTCACACAATTAAATGGTATTTAAGTCTTGAAACGTATATTTGATATTTAAAAGTTAAAAAATAATTGTATTTCCAATTTTATTTAAAAGTTTTGTTAAAAAAAACTCATATTATAGCTTTTATTCTAAAAAATTACAAGTAAAATTAAATTTAAATATCTTTTGACCCACGCATATTTTCAATTAATATTCAATATATATATTTTAATACATTATTACATGGGGTAATAAATCATATTTATCAGCTGCATTCCAAACATGGAAACATTCGTGTAATTATTTTTTCTGTAGAAAACTTTCTTCACAATGAATTATTTCACTGAAGTTTCTTATAATAACTCTTACTTTCGGTTCCTTATTTGAATAGATCTCACACACTCCAAGCGGACTCCGCGGACATGCTCTCCCTGTGGATCTCGGCGCTGCAGCACAGCATTGGCGCCGCCATACAGCACGCCTCCACGCACCACTCGCAACCGCAGTCGACGAATGCGCCGAACGCGCTGCCCGCCAAGCGACGAATGTAAGTGATCAAGTGTCCACCCCGTTTGTAGATAACGCTTGCCTAATGAATCATGCTTTAGTCACTGGGAGGAGTTCCTCAAAATACCGGGCAATGCGCAGTGCTGTGACTGTCGCGGCTCCGATCCGCGTTGGGCCTCCATCAACTTGGGCATTACGCTGTGCATCGAGTGCTCCGGCGTGCATCGCAGCCTGGGCGTGCACTACAGCAAGGTGCGTTCGCTGACGCTGGACGCCTGGGAGACGGAGAATGTCAAGGTGATGATGGAGCTGGGCAACGAGGTGGTCAACCGTATCTACGAGGCGCGCATTGACGAAAACTGTCAGCTCCGGCAGCCCACCGAGCAGTGCGAGATTGGAGTGCGCGAGGCCTGGATCAAGGCCAAGTATGTGGAGCGGCGTTTTGTCTGCGGCATGCCCAAACCCCAGGAGCTGTTGGCCAGCGAAACAGCCGAAGTGCTGAGCATTGAGAGTGGCGAAGCAGCCGAAGACGCTACAGAGAGCGGCCGCAACGTAGGAGGCGGGCTTCTTGGCAAGCGTGCGACCCTCTCGCTGGGCGGCACTCGCAAGTGGGCGGTGAAAAAGCTGCGCAGGCGACGCCAGCAGCGACCGTTGCCCAAAACGCTCAGCGATGATCCGAGCATGTATGACACTGCGAAAACGGGTGACGAACTGGATGATGATGATGACGATGAGTCTATCAACATTCCATCCATGTCGCTGAGCATTTCGCGCGATGATCTGCTGGTGATTGGTGATGATCTGGCGCTGGACAGCTATGTGACGCCCGGCATCTTGGGCAGCGATCAGGACAGTACTGGGGGCGAATCGGATGCCGATCTGCCGGAGGAAGTGCCCTTTGCTCAGTTGGATGCCAATCTGTTGCTGTACAAGGCATCCTTTGTGCACAATCTTCCCGTTATGTGCATGGCCTTTGCCCTCGGCGCCGACAAGCACTGGAAGAACGCACAGGATCGTCAGCGTTCGTTTCTGCATCAGGCCGTGCTCTCTGGCTCCGTGATGGCATGCGAGTATCTGCTGTTGAATGGAGCCGAAATTGATGCAGTCGATGAGCTGGGCTACAGCGCCCTGCATATATCCACGGCCAAGGGCCACATACCGCAAGTATATTTACTGCTAAAGCACAAGGCTGCCTACGATCTGGCCTCCAGCGATGGCAAAAAGGCGCTGGACATTGCCGTGGAACAGAAGAATGCGGATATTGTCACCCTGTAAGTTGAAATACGTGTAATGTGTACTTATGTAATATGGTCACCTCCTTTAAAGATCGGTAAAAAAAATTTCTCGGCCACACCCCCTCCCGCCCCCCGCAAATCGCGAAAATCTATATCTCGTACAGGTTTAAAGCTAGAGTCACCAAATTGGGTATGTAGATAGCTGGTGACGTCCCGCAAAAATTGCGATCTTGACATTTCGGCGACGCCCACAAGAATGCCCCCCTAACGCCCCGCCCATAAAATCGGATATGTCTATATCTCCCACAGTTTTTAAGCTAGCTTAAGCTAGACTTACCAAATTTGAAAGGTAGACAACTGCTCACCTCCTTTGAAGATCGGTACATTTGGCCACGATTTTTTATTGCGAATTTTTGTTTTTAATCGATTGTGTTAGTCATAATTAGTATAAAAATCAACATTAATCCCGATTCTGAGGGAATCAAATTTTTTGTCAAAAATCATGCCAAAATTGGCAACAATTTTGGCAAGTAAATCTCTCGGATCCATAGCTCCTATACTCTAAACTTCCATAACTTTGTCAAAACTGAACCGATTTTCACGTTTGATGGCATTTTGGTCATGTTTTGTCATCTATATTAGTTTTGCATTTAAAATATATGCATTTTTGAAAATA
>SCDS01000015.1:0-104066 GCA_004149465.1 Drosophila nigromelanica
ATTTATATTTATATAAATATATATATATTCAGATAGCAGTAGTTAATGACTAGAGTTACACAACATCCAATAATGGTATGGGAGATAATGGTTTTATACATTTAGAATACGATAACTATGCCAAAAGTTTACCATTCAGCAGTTGAGTTGAGTTAAATTCTCTCTGTTCCCTTTCCCTCTATTTAGCTCCGTTCCGTTCCGTTCAGTTCAGTTCAGATTAGTTCAATTCAGTTCAGATGTGACTTGAGTGCTCTGTAGGGATTCCAGTTGCTGATTTAAGTTGCATGAAGTTATGACAGATCTTTTGAAAAACCACTTCGTGTTTGGGTAACTGCAGTTACCTCTTATTTGCTTTTGCATTCACTTATAACTGTTTTTATGAATATCAAAAATTTGTTTTGTATTGTTTATTTAACAGTTTTTATCACAATATAGTCTTTAAATATTTTTTTCTTGTTCGCTTTTAATTTTGTATTTATCGCATTTATGTTGATTTTTTATTGGTTTTGCGGAAATGCTGCTGTGCGTTAAAGATAATTTTAATGTTCATTGGTTGTACGAGTATCATTCATTTATATGTTTATTTTTAAATCACAACGAATCGCAGTATTAGCACGACATCAACAACTATGTCTGCGTGCCTTCGATCAATCTTTTAAGAAAGTACGTTGATTTTATTTTAAATTATAGTTTATTGAAGTAAATGTATATGTTTTTATTTAATTTCGGGCTATTTGTGTTTTTGTGTAAAATCTATAGTAATTGCTGTGCTTTTTTTTATTTTTTCAATTACAAGCTTATTTATATGAATAAACCAATAAAACAAAAACAAAAAATTAAAAAGGATGTATTGTATTATGTGTGTACGGTATGATCTGTTATATGTATGTATATTTTATTGAAAAATATTTAAATTAGTACAAAAGATTTTGAAATGACCGAAAAACATTAATTCAAATCAAAGATGACGTCAGATGAATGACAGGATGAATATGTTAAAAATTTATTTTAATGCCTTTAACTGGCACATTAAACTACTAACTGGAGCAACTAATTGACAAATAATTACGCGATTCCAATCAATAAAAGTCAAACGAACTCAACTGGAAGCCGCGCATGTTGAAAAGTTCTAAGCAACAACCTTGACACAATTGGAGTTGGGCCAATTACAGACTCCAATTTGTGTGACCAGGAAACGATGAGTCGCTTGGCTTGCAATTACGGACAATAGCTAGCAATGTTCAAAAATGAGCTGAATTTCCGCTGATAATTTTAATGATCCAAAATGTCCAATGAAATGCAAAAACCATTACAAAATAAAATAAATTGTTAAATAATTAAAAAAAAAAACAAAAACTAACGTTTTAGATATTACATATATTTCGATTTCGTTATATAACTAACTGCTGGTAAGCCATTTAAATGCAAACAAAAAGACGTTAATATATTCGAATTTGGCCTCACATTGACACACACACACAGCAGACATCAAGGCACACTGCAAGGTGGGCGTTAACAACAACAACCATAACAACTATGACCGCAACAATAGCAACTAAATTATGTATGAGATCATCTGCCAGCCCTTATATCGCTTTCATTACGGCCACAATTGATTTATCGCGTAGAAGGCAATAAGTTTGATTTAGCTCTTCAAAATGACTAAACTAAGTAAAAAAAAAAAATAAAATAGAGTAGAAGATGTAATCCACCTTAGTCGCACCGAATAAGCTGACACCTGCCAGCGTCGTGTGTTGCCAAACAGCAGCAATTAACAACTAGTTGCCAACAGACGTCCACATCAGTAGCTGTTGCTGCTGCTGCTGTTCAGATTACACAATAAAGCCGATGGTTAGCTGGAGCTAGTCATGCTGAGCAGAGCTGCCCAGTAGACTAAGATTGGTAGTGGAATAGGGATCTCAGCTCAGGCTGGCCTCTTTTATAGCACGCATAAATTATTTTCGAGTCGTTGCGCTAAAGGTGTTTTGCTTTACCAAATGAGCTCACTGGCAGAAAACAAAATACCAAAAAGTAAATGTCTCACACGTCTGCCTCTGATAAATGGAGTATATATATATTGGCGCTCTAGGCAAGCTGTCGTAAGTGTTTCAGTATATTTTTGGCTTGTACATTCTAAAACATAAACATACGCACATGTTGCCCACACTCCAAACATATTTCAAGGTTATGTTTTGCTTTGGTTTGCTACCCGACAATGTCATGCAGACTCTAAGTACTTTATTAAGCTACCCACACAGAAAAAAATACGCACACTGTCACTTTATTTCTAAATTTTGAGTTGTCTTCTTCTTTTTGTATAGTTTTGTGCATTTAATAATTTGTTAACGCACATTGATTAACTGCTAAGCATGAATCTGGAATTAATAACAACGATTTCTATTTGAGAAGCTGATGTTTCAGTGAGTCTCAACTCGAACTCCGCCTCCGACTTCGACTTCGACTTCGCGTCAATGTCAATAGTTATGTATTGTTATCGTGTCCACAAAGTCTGTCTAGTTTGTGAATTATTATATAGCAGCTGACATTGAGCTACATTCGTTGCTCGCTTGCCATAACATCAAATCGAGGGTTTTCGTAGGCAAATGCTTGCTTTTGAATATATTACACATACTCGTTTGACGTGTCAAACTATTTCGAATTGTTGCTTTCGGCTACAAGCACGTATTGAAGTGCGTGAACGAATGTCTGGCTGATAGAAGTGTTCGCAGTGCAAGGGCTGAAACCGAATGACAACTTTCAGCTGAAAATTCAACCTTGACACGAGGACGCTGACAAAATGTAATTCAATTTTTATATTGCGCATACGCACCGTGGACTCATATACTTACACACACACACACACACACATCAAAATGTACATATGTATAAGTGTGCCCAGGCTAAGATACCGAATGACGGCTGACTTCATGTGATTTGGGTCTTAATAAAAAGCACAAATACAACCGACTAGGCAAACACGAAATGAGATAAACAATATTAGTTAATGGTCGGGATGTTGTCATTGTTATTGGACAAATTGCAGCGTCGATACTTTTTGAACAAGGTCATTGAGAAATTTTTTGCTGAAAACGATACGAGTGTTAGCAAACGTATTTGTGTATGTATGTATGTATGTATGTATGTATGTATAGCTTAAAACTGCACTTGAAAACACATACACAATTGAAGCGGCGGCGTCAGTTGCTGCTGCTGTTGCTGCTGCTGCTGATGGTGGTGCTGAAGCGATGGCTGTTGCTGCGTTCTGGCAAACAACATGCTGGTTACTTGACAGCCAACTCAATGGTACTAACAAAATGGCTGTGCGGACAGAAAACGAAACAACGAGGAGCGAGCGCACCAAATGAACGACGATCGGCAACGGCGCGCACTGAAACCGCACTGAAGAATTTTGTCGGTCCGTGGCATACGAGCAAAACGGCGATGGAGACGGAGAAAGAGACAGAGACAGAAACAGAGACAGAGTGAAGCGAGCCAAGCGCAGAGTTCAAATGAGAGAGCGAGGGAGCAAGCCAAATACGCCACTCTCAAAATCAGAGAGCGAGAGGGTGATCCAAATGAGTCAGTCATTGCGATCAAAGGCGTCTGTATTAGTCTATGAGCTTGTACATACATATATACAATATACAAAAATAATATAGTGTGCGTGTGAGTAAAGAGCGCGCGCTTATGATCTAATAGGCGAGTTTTGACGTTGCCCCACTCCACAAATTGTTGTTGGTTTGTTTTTTTCTGAGTTTAGTTTTTTTTGCTGCCCATTATCAGCAGCCAGCGCTATATGCACACGGACGGTGTGTGGCGAGGGAGGGAGTTGACTGACTAAAATATAAAATGAGTAAATAAGCTTAAAAGATACAGCGTAACGCAATGTGTCAAGTTTGTGGAGCAAGCAGAATAACTTTATTAAAAGTTTGATTGCCATTCGATGACGATAACGATGACACAACACGCCCCCATATTTTGGAATAAATAACACATATACATAAATAACTTTTTTGTTTAGAATAAAGTCGAACTCTAACTATATTTATTAGGGAGGTTAAGTTTCACTTAACTTTTTAATTGTGGTTTCCTCGAGAGTCTGTAATGTGAGGAACATGGATAACATAAATAGCTGTTAGCTGCATTGCGTTGCGTATGCGTTATTTATTAATGCGGCGTACCGCAAATTGTCCATTTGCCTCGTGGTCACATTTGTTCTTTATCCTTGTACAAAAAAGCACAACAACAATGTTCTCAAGTGCATGGCGGATGCAACAAAATGACCCAATTTGACAGCATCTGCCGATGCCGATGTTGCAGCTGAATCAGAAAAGCTGAAAACGAAAGCTAAGCCTGGGCGCCCTGCTATTGATAAGCGTGCTCGTATTTTTGAGGACAAAGTAATAGGCGGAAACTGCCTAGACAGAGGGAAAAGTAAAACAAGAACACTCGCACCTATCTAACCAACATGACACTCGAGCTATTAGTAGGCCACTTGAGGGCGAGCAGAGATGCTTAACAAGTGCAGCAGCAGCAGCAGCAGCAGCATCAGCAGCGACACGGACAACACTTGAGATGCAACAAAAGAATACGCCCAGAATAAGGTAACCCAAAATATATCAAAAGAGAGACAATGAGGGAGTGAAAGAGAGCGGCATGCACAGAGTGGGCGGGCAGAGAGAGAGAGAGAGAGAGAGAGAGAGAGAGAGCCCGCAGGCAATAAACGCACTTGAAGTGGCCACGCGACAGGCGACAGCATCGCAGTTTGAGTCTGCACAAGTGGCCAAGGTGTAACCCATTTTCAGCGCAAGTGTTTTTGTCTATATGCTAGCTTATTCGTGACTATGTATGTGACAGTGTAAGTGTATGTACATTGCATACTTGTGGGTGTGTGTGTGTGTGTGTGTGTGCTCAAGGACGTTGCCATGGTGGCTCGGCTGCTGCGGATATCGCTGCAATGGCGCCCACTGCTGCAGTGCAGCAGACGACGCAGTCTCCTGCACGGCTACTGCGCAGGACCTTGTCTAGGCAATGGTTATGAGCTCCACACAGGCAAGCCGATGCACACGCACACGCACACACACACACACACACACTTGCGCACTCGCACTCGCGCATTGTCAACGAAGTAGGTCAACAGCGCTGTCAACACCGCAGCAGCAGCAGCCGCAGCAGCAGCAGCACCTCCTCCACCTGCCACGCTCTCTCTCCTCACACTCTCTGCCTGTTTATCTCTCTTTTTGCTCCGGCACACGCGGTCGGCTCTTGGCTCGGCCTTTCTGCTGGCCCGCGCATCTATTTTCAAGCTAGCTCTATCAGCATTGATTACGTAACACAGCGACACATGTTAACCCGCCCCCGTCCAGTGCCCATTTTAGTTGCTTGCTTCGTAGTTTTACTGCATTTCCTTGAAGCCCTACTAACCCAGCAGTCGCCCAATCCGCCCGGTCCGCAACCTATTCAGCCCTAGTGCGATGCATTTGCCTTCAAAAGCAGATTAAAAGTGGTTTAAAATTTAAATCTTGCTGCTGCAGCAGCAAGTGATAAACAAAAGAACGAAATAAATATTAATAATAGATGGCTGTCAAGACAGCTAAACAAATAAATTGTTTGAAAACTAATAAACAACTCGCCCGTCAATGTATGGACGTATGTACATATGTATGTACGTGCATGTATGTGTGTGTACGTAAGCACCTATACATCAATATTCAAACACATATGACACATGCCATGGACCTGTTCTACGACCAGCAATGACGAGAGTAACAAAAATAATAAATATATACACAACATATATATATATATATATATACAAACATTTGTAGTTAATTAACAACAATGCTATTAACAATAACATCAAAACGTACTTCGTGTTCGAGGGTAAACCCAAAAGTTAAGAATTTTAAGTAAATAATAATCAAAATTGTATTTACTTTAATACAAAAACAATTGTTTTTTTTTTATTTTTACTATTGCCTTGCGATGCCATTGCCAAGATTTGCCTAGGTAAGAACTAAATATTATTATCTGTACAGTTCGTTCAAAATTAAATTAAACGATGTTTTCTTGTTGTTGTCTCAAACACATAGTTTAGCTAAAGAAATCAAAGTTTTTAAATTTTATTCAATTATTTTTACACAGAAACTAAATACGATATGTAGTTCTTTCAAGTTCCTACTGTACCTATATATACGAAGTTTGTTGCACTATTAGGCAAGCAATTTAATTTACATCTTATATATGCTACAAACTCTAAAAAGTTAAAGGTTAAGGCGCTGCTTATAGCTCTGACAGCCAACCAGTCAGTTCGGCAGTCGGTCAGTTGCTTAGCACGCTTCTGCGCACAATTAAAAAATTCCAAATCCACATAACAAAACGTGTTTTCGGTTTAGCAAACACACAGATTGCCAATGATCTAAGTATTCTCCAACTAAAAGTCAAATGTTAAGCAGACGTTGGGCAGGAGCGAGGGTGGGATCGGGGCGAAATAAATAAAAATAAAAATAAAATAAAAAAAATAAAAACAGTAAAACACAAAAACAAACTGCCTCTGAAATTTACAGTCTTTGCTATTTTTATGTCTGTTTCGGCGATGACGAGACAACAACGCACAACGCGATTTGATGCGAAGCGATGCGATGCGATGCGAGGACAGGTAGTTGGATTGCGTCGCGGCTCACCTTGAAGGCAGCAGGTCGCCAGTCGCAGAAGCAATCAACCAAAGCAGACAGTCAATAGTTGATTTGGCAGTGTGTCTGTTAACGTCGTGGTCAAACAATTTGATTTGCTTTGAATATAATAAGTTAGCGGCTATGTAGCATCATTTGAATCTCAGTCACTTTGCATATAAATGGAAAAGACCTCGGTGAGCCAATGAATAAGCCAGTAGCTTCGGTTGACCCGATAACATTCGAAATGCACTCGGTGATATCGTAATGCCAAAGAGGTCACCATAAATATGGGTCAAGCTGAGTCCTGGGGCCTGCAGCGTACGGCTGTCAGATGGACATACTGATTGAGGCATCGGGGCGTATGCGCAATTTGTGCAATTATTTTCGTTGGCACCTAATTACAAGTCCGGGTTGAGTTTGTCAAATGCAAATCCGACATCGAGACTGCAAATGCTACTTGACGTGCTTCGTGGACTGGTCAATTGAAAGATGACAATGACAAAACAGGCAACATTGTTTAAAATAAGACAGCAAAAGGCGTGGCAGCAATGCTAATGCTTGGGTAAGTGTACATATATGGCGCGTTTTGGCATTTTAGCATGAGGTACAATATTTACACGCTTTGCGACGATTGATAGAGTGAGAAATAGGGCAGTGAATAGATTGATAGATAGAGATAGATAGAAAGGTAGAGAGATAGAGAGAGAGCACGATAATGATAGTATTATATGTAAAGCGATTGAAATTTGCTTATTGCTCATTTTTTTTTTTTATTCAAATGATTGTATTTGATTTTTAAAACTTACCGGAACTGAAATGTGAGCGTTTAGTTTGTTCATTTTCCGGATCGGAATCGAGCGGCCTTTTGCGAGAGTCGCCCATCTCAGGACTTGGACATGTCTCCATGGCAGCGTCTTCGGCCATTTTTAAGTGAATGTTGCTGGCTTTTGTTTGAATTGTTTTAATAGTTTTGTGTGCGAGTCAAGCTGATGATTGCTTTAGTATTTGCTTTTGGTTTCCGTTTCGTTTAACTTCTTTTAATAAAACCCTCGATGTTTTGCAAATTTTGGCTTGGGTTCTTGTCAGAGCTTTTTAGAGCGAACGATCAATCAAGCAAACGCTAATGCTTCTATTTTAACGTTTACGCAATTCGCATCTGATGATGATGCAGCTACTCATTCGGCTGCTTACTTTAATGTTGAAGAATCCTTTAGCTCTAATGATCGCTATTCACACAGACGCACATATACACACGCTTACAATCAGCGGCAATATGCATATGCGGTCGGGCGATTTACAATTACAAGTATTCAAACTTTGAGTCAAGCCTCTAAATTTATAATCTAAGTATATGATCGTGTAGTCCTTCTAGATTTATTATATTGTTAATTAAAATTGGTTTCATGTCGGTTTTTTTTTTTTGTTTATTTCGTGACAATTTTGTGTTATTATTATTGATTTTTTTTTGAGGTGGTGGAATGTGCGAGTTGTTTTTTGGTAAACGTTTATATGAAAAAAGAAAAAGAAAAAAATATTTATGAGTGAATTATGCAGCAATAATAAATATACATACATACAGTAAACATTTAGGCATCATATGTAAAATGTAATAAATATTTAAATGCATATCAACATTTTAAGAATGCACTTCTCAAATAGTCGAATACACATGTGATTCTAGAGTTGAGAATTGACAGTCAGAGTTGAGAATTGAGAGTGGCGAGTTTAATAACATTTACAATTAGATTAACACAAAACACTTTTCATAAATATCTTTATACAAAATCAATCATTTTGTGAGATTTATGCTTGGTTAAAAGCGGAGCATTCAATTAAAAGGCAGTTGGCAGGAGGGGCAAGGGGTCAGGCAGGCAAATGTGAACGATGCAACAAGACAACAATTAGTTTTAGCTAGAAATAAGCATGAGCATGTCAATGTTTGTATGCGTGTGTGTATGTGTGTGAAAAGAAGCAGACAACACCAAGATGAGTCACTAGCATGTGGAATTGTGGAAACTGCCAACAAAAAGCCATAAAAATGCCGCCGGTAAATACATTGAAGGGATATTCATCAAATTTATAAAAGTAAATAGGTTCCATTAATCTAAAGCTATTCGTTTTTAGGGAACTGCATAAAACATTAGTCAATTATTAAATTTCTCACATTGACTCAATCGGAAATGTTTGCTTTCATTATCTCTTTTAGTAACGTCCAGCTGCAGAAGGTCTTTCTAAATTGGTGCAAGCTCAAAAATTTTTAAAGTTTTCGAATCAATACAAATAATGAATATACATTTGTCAAAGGAATTAAAGATAAATTAAGATATATTACATTTTTGTATACAAAAGTCAAGTTATTGTAAAATTGTAAACAGAAATGTGTTTATTCAACATTTTAGTATATCGTTAGTTCAAACTTCACTCAAACACCGTACAAAAAAATTAATTTAAATTTAGGAACACTTTAAAAAAAATAAATGCGTTTAATAGAACGTCAGTTTTTATTTTGTGTGAATGTGTTTAAAATCTGCACAGAATATAAAATAAAGATATTTTATTTTTGTATTTGAATTGAAAATCGATTGGTAAATCGATAATACATAAAATCGCAAATCGAAAAATATCTTTTAATTTACAACGAATATAACCTGTCTTATATTATAACAAAGTCTTTTGGTATTTCCTGTTTGTACATTTCTAAAAATGTCTATTAAGAATATCTAATCAGTTGATATCACTATATCAAGACTTTTATACACACATATTGTTCGTAACAAGAGTTTTTTTTAACATATGCACCACTATGTGTATTAGTATACAATAAAATACAATTTTTAATTACAGATGCTTCATCATACGTCGATTCTCAAAAAACTTATTCCAATGAAAATATGCCTTCATTATCAAAAAATCGATATTTCTACCAAATTGTCAAAATATCAATAATTTGGCACAAAATAGCCTCTAAACAATAGTCGCCCAATAATTAAGTAATATTTGAATAGTTCGGACGTTTTGTAAATTCGATCCACGCGGCAAGGAAAATAATAACTTGCAACTCAATTATTCATAAGTTGTTGTTTCATTTACGTTTCATTGGTAATTAAAAGCGCCAAGACAATACAACAACACAGCAACAGCGCCAACAATAAGTGATGCGCATTCATTTGTTTAAAATGGCATTTAATTATACAAATATTTTGATCGTGCTCTTTGTTGGTGTTTCTATTGCTACGGGCATACACTTCGAATAAATGGTGTCTGGATATCGCTTCATATATATATATATATATATATATATTATATATATTACAGATATATGTGTGTGCGTATACTTGTATTTGATTCGACTGCAAACGACCTTGACCATTAAAAACATTTCTGTTCGCTAAACAGCAACTGCAAAGCAAAATAAGCAATAAATCGACGAGATGGCAACGCTATAAAACAACAAAAATCTGAACAACAACACCAGCAAGGTGCACAGAGAGACATTCTTATATGCAAGCAGACCGACAAGATTTACAAGTCGCTAAATTCATTCTATAAGATACTTTTTTGTATAGGTATTTATCTGTTTTGTTTTTTAAGACACCTGTCATTAAGCTAAAAACAAAAACAAGAGTCGCACAAATTTGCATTTACTTAATAAATTAGTAAGCAACGAGAATAAAAACTAGTGAACAATTTTTAGCAACGAATGCCGCAAAACAAGTTATTGCCTTATGGAGAATCTTTGCTTCTAAAATCGAGAAGTGAGAAACAAGAAGGGAGAGTCAAGTATCTTATAACCTGTTACTTTTGCGTGCTTAGAAATTCGGTATTTCAAATGAGTAATTTAATTATTTATTTATAAAGTTCATCCCGCTTCAAGACGATTCAAAGTGGGAGAAAAATGAATTTTCTTAAACAAAACTACAAAATAAAATTAAAAACTTGGCAATGCAAGTGCAACTGACATTTTATTTCGGCACTCAGCTGTGAAAAAACGTGCATCGAGCCCCAGGGGGAACACCCTACAACCCCCTTGCCTTTGAATACAATACTAGACGTTATGGTGAGTGTGTGTGAATTGAGTCCTTGAAATTTAATTAAAAAAATAAAAATAAAACAATAAATACATTTCGAGAGTGTTAGACTTTTAGATTCCCTATAAATTCTAAGAAGTATTATTATTGTATACTGGCTTCAAGTTTTAGAAGGATTAAGTGCAAAATTGGAAATATATTTTAGAAAAATGTATTATGTAATTAGTAATTCTTTACACAAAATAATCACAGAATATATAGATTTATTTAGCTAAACTTTTAACTCATCCATTATTATAGCTATTATAATATTTATTAGATTTGATAAATATTTTTTGATGCGTAAATAGAAAAAAAAATATTGTAGGAGGAAATTTTCCTTATGCATAGCATAGATTTTAATACAATCTATTTCATTCGCACATTGAAAAACTGCACACAAAATTCAAGAAATTACAGAAATGATTAGAGAGGAAGGCAAATATGTCGTCGCTGCACTCCCTGCGGCGTCAACGTCACCGTCACCGATGCACTCAAGCTGAAAATGTGTTAATGATGATGAATACGAAACAGCTGCTGCTTTGCTTTTTTTGTACAATAAATAATTTCGTCCAATCAGAGCGAGGACTTTTAAATGCGGTCAAAAATGAATAGCAAGTCCAGAACACTTTTTAACGTTATTATTGCATTATTCGAAGGACGCTGGTTGATTAAAAGCAGAAACAAATTAGAATGTAATTTAAGATATAAGGGAAATTTGACGAGAAACGACGAAGTCGCCGCTATTAAAGCTAGGGACTTGAAACGTGGAATATATACTCGTGTATACCCGCGTCAGATAAAATGTTAAGATTTTTTGACGACGCTTTTTCTGGGAGGGTGACAATTCTATTTTATCTACATACCTCCCTCAGTTTTAAAGTGAAACATCAAATTTTCGGAAATAAATTACTAATGACTTCAAAAAATTGTACAAAAAATGTAATGCCTACATTCACTAATTACACTATGAACGAGTATTACAGTATGTGGGTTACACCCGACTGCAACGTTCTTACAAGTTTTTTTTTTGCGTTATTGTCTAGCTTTTGTATTATAGCAAACTGCATTAAAAATCTTATACAACCTGCCATACAATCATATAATACGGCTTGAAACAAACCTGTATTTTAGTAGCTCAATATTTTCATTAAAGTGAGGTCAAGAATATAATAAACATAATCGACGAGGTTACAAATCAAAAATTTGATTACTATATCCCATTTAACCTAGTCTAACATAAATTTTACAAATTACTTGATTAAGCAAAGGGTGTATTTCATAAACAGTTAAAAAAAATTTAACATATTTAAAACAAAAAAATCAATAGTAAAAGATTTAAATATTCCACGGTTGGTGCCATTTAAGCTTAAGCTTTGAATACATTTAAACCATTTTCATAACTTGACCAATATGATTTGTTAGTTTGGAAGGTGTATCTACAAGAAACTGCAAAACAAAGTGGAAAATAAAAGCTAACAAAGTGAACTTATATTTCCATATATACATGTATATACATATATGTATATATACCCGACTAAACTCTAACTTATACAATACAGTCGCATATATGTACCATGTACGACATGCAGCAGGCACACACAAAATATTCAATCTTATCTCGACGTCGCAGCACTTATCACAACAGCAAAGGCGAAGGCGATAAGGATTTCATTTTATTTTTATATATAAGTAGAGTTTTTTTTTTATTTTTACTTATGTGTTCGCTGATAAGGCGAAGTAACAAACGGAAAAAATAGCAGGCAGTCGAAAAAAAAACCAGAAACGAGAGCCCAAAATGGCTGCGGAAATTGTGTAAATGTGCGAAACACATAGTTATGCCAAAGTGAATCCAAAAATGTACAAAACAAGTAAACCCAAGAATTCAGAAATCAAGTGAAGTTTTTTAGTTCCAGATTACGGATACATGGATACATTTTGGTGCCTCCACCTGGTTTCCCCCTCGAACCTAAGCAAGAGGCGACAAGTGCCGATCAATAAAGAGATGTTGCTCGAGCTGTTGCTTAATTGAATGGCTTGCTTGTAGCGTGATAAGAATTTCTTCAACACTTTATGCTTTTCGGTTGATTGTGGCGCCGCAATCGCATGAACCACACCACACTTCAAGTGCGCGCTGCCACTTGGAGCTCGTTTAACAAATTGTTAGCGTCAAAAATTGCCCAAAACACTTGGCGCACTCACATGGATTTAATTTATTTGTGGACTTTTCTTTCTTTTTGCTTTGTCCAATTTAGCTGCACAGCACACTTGAAGTTTTAAGATACTTTATGACCGCATATGTAAAAAGTTCTCAGCAAGCGAGCTCGGAGCTGTGCGAGTATGTGAAAATCAAATACAACTAAATTCGAAAACTGAAAACAATTAAAAACGAAATGAATTTCAAGCAAACGTCAAACACACACACGCACACACACACTAAAGTATCTACGAATTTCAAACGCTTTCTGAATGGCAAGAGCAGCAGAGAGTGAATGAGAATGAGAGTGGGAGAGCGAGCTGGACAGAAAGAGAGAGAGAGAGAGAGAGAGAGAGAGAGAGGCAGCAAGAGCATAGCTGTCGATGTTAGTATGTTTTTTATATACAACTTTATCTACAAACGTCGAGCGTTTGACTGTTTGGCAGTTTGCAAGTGTTTGCTCAGCCGCTCTCACTGTACATCCATCGAGCATTTGTGAGCATTTCGGTTTGACTGTGTGTGTGTGTTGTGTGTGTGACAGTGCATGAGCGTAAGCGTGTATTTACTTTCTTATCAGTAAATAGTTTTTATTATGACTGTCTTCACTGGCTGTTTGATTGCCTTATTATTGTTGCTCTTTGTTCAGCGCATTCGCCTTGACGCTGATAAACGAACATCGGAACGACTGCAGTAATATTTAGCAATAGTTTGTAAGCCAATAATTCCCTAGTTTGCTATTAGTAATCGCTTCGATCTCAAAAATCGCTACAACTTCAGATACTAATCTTCAGTTGAAAGTCAATCAACATAAACACCGACACACAGAAGTACAAACACAAACACAGATACACCCGCAGAATGGACGCTCATTTGTTAGAACGTTGCTTTGTTTGTCCATTTGGTCTCATTTATCGCCTTTTCTCAGGCTGAACAAATCTGCTGACAGCGGCTGTTAATGTGGCTGCCGTCGTATCTATTTGTAAGCGGGTGTATCTTTATCCTCACATTTTGACAAACATCAAGTGCGATAAATCGTGCTGTCTTTGCCTTTTCATCAGCCCTAGACAATAGAGTAACAGAAGGATAGGCACAAACAGACATCGTTTGACAACTAAGGGCAAACAGTGGCTAATATCCTCATGTATTCTTATCCAGAACGGATGCTTAACGATATCTTTTGCGTTTTATGTTTGTATTTGAAATACTCTTGAATTAATTCAGGCGAGTGATTAAATAAAGTATTCATATATGAATTTACATTTTGCGACCTCGTATGGGAGATGTCCCTCTAAAAGATTTGGCAATGGATTAACAAAAAACACGCACTGGTAATAATAAAGGAAATAATAAAGGTAATAATAAAGGAAACATTCTTTTCTGTGGTTCGCATTTTTTAACCAAATATGTTTTTCTGACCATTATATTGAAGCATACTTTTAAGCAAACACAAACAGTGTAGCCAACGAAATTCTTCCTTGTAAATATCCTTCGCGGGTCAGGAGGTCAGAGCCACAATAGCTGCATAAAGCAATAATCCGAGTGAATACCCAACAATTGCCCCAAATTTGTAATTGCAGCCCGACAAATGTGCGATAACTAGGAGTAGCAATCTAATTGAGACCAGAGTAAAAGGAAAAAATACGAAATATAAAAAAAGGCCCCACTATTCTAACAACAGCAATAATACAATAAAATGTGCACACAAAGTTAAATTAACAATGGAAACGAAACGAGCCGAGTAAATTGTGGAACCACAGTTGATAACTCTGTGAGTGGAAAGCGACTCCGGGCTGAGGTAGGCGGAGAAAGTAGCGCATTAGGGGAAGTTGCCATCGACATGAACGTGCATAACAAAAGCGCAAATATCCTAAGGTTGAGTTCGTTTCGCTTGTGCCTGGCCGCAGGACATTTGGGTGCTTAACATTTTTAAAAAGGCATATTTGCGTATTCGTGTTGGTCCTTTGAAATGGCCTTTCAGCAATTTGCCGCCGGCAAGGACATTGTCGAAAGGTAAACACTTCACACATTTAACCAGACGCCAAATTTGAATGAGCCTGCGAGAATGATGCGCAATGAATGCCAGCAGGCAAACTAGAGTAAAGGAAGAGGATAGCGGGTACTGAGGAGCGACCTCATTGACTTTGTATATATATATATATATATATATCGGTTTGTGTACATCTCATGTTTACTTTCGTCCAGTATCCTGGATCCAACCTTTCGGAGCTCGCATATGTAAGCAGGCTATATTTGTTTTTCTTGTTGCTGCCTCGCATGTTACATGAAAAATGAAAGCGAAAATCAATAAAGGAAGCACGCGATATGAAATTACCAACGCCCACTGACCCCCAGATAAAAGCGGCTATGGCTATTGCTATGGATGGATTGGAGGCGTCGTCAATTGAAGGGTTCTCTGACTTTGCGTGTGCGTGTGTGTGTATGTTTGTGTTTACAAATATTTACACTGGCAGAAGCATCAACGTGTCGTCGTCTATTCAAGCAAGATAAGTGGCCAAGAGCGCGCCCGATTCCCCCTCCATCGTCAGACCAAGCTCCTTCAGTTTGAGTGTTTTGTATGCAGATGCCGAGCACTGCCTGGCAGCAGCTTCTGCTATCGCTCTCCTCTCCCCAACTTTTCCTCCTTTGGGCACATAATTTATGCTCATTGTAAGCTCTTATCCCCGCCCGAGACTGCGGCATGTTTGCTACCATTACATTATATGAACATACATATATTATTTTATTTGTTTTTTTTGTTTTTTTTTTTTTGGTTCTCATTTGTAACAGAGAAACAACGAGTGAAGTAAGCGGCTTTTGCCTGCTTGGCTGCTTGGTTGCCATGGATTTTGGCTTTAGATTTCGTTGACTCGGCTCAGAGGTCTTTTGTTTTATGTGTCGATATGTGGCTGACAGTGTGTGTTTGCCGCTTGTCATAAATATTATATGGTTTGCCTTATTTGTGTCGACGCGGCATAAAGCGCTGTGTTGGCAGGGACTTGTTGAGGATGGGGGAGCAGGGGTACCATCAGCTGGTCGGTAGCCAAATTATAAATATTAATAAGCTGATTTAATTAGAACCTTACATTAAGCACTGATTCTCTGTTACATAATGATGCTGCAGCGTTACATGATATACATATTTGTATATAAACAGAAATGTACATAAATATATATGTACATATGTGTCTGTGTACACTAGCTTCAAAATAAACTTAGCCAACATTTTTCGAATTCGTAAATAGGTGAAGGTTACCCTACGTAATAATTTATAAATAAACAAAAATTACAGCAACAACTAGCGCTGCACATTGAAGTCCGCGTTGGCCAATGCCATTCAAGAAATAGCAGGTAAAAACAACAAAAATAACAACTAAATTAATAAAACATATTCAAGGTACGAGCAATATACAGTAGCTTAGAATAATGCTGCGGCTAGCAGAATTTTTGCCCAGAGAGCATGCAAGAGGCAGCATTAAGACAAAGAGCGAGAGCGAGTTAAAGGGAGAAAGAGAAAGAGACAGAGAGAGAATACGCAGGGAGAGAACGATTGAGCGCAATATGCACTTGCCAGCTGGAATAGGCGGAGCGGGCGAGCATTGGAGGTGGCTATGTCGCCTCCACGCCATAGAAACTAAATCAAAAGCGCACAATTAGGCCAAACGACGGCGATGCCAGCGTCAATGCAGGGAGGCGGACAATTGACATGCAGCCAGCTATGTGAACGTACATATTTGTGGCTGTGTGTGTGTGTGTGGGTGTGTGTGTCTGTATGTGTATGTGTGTATGTCTGCGTCTGTGCCTTTGCTGTATGCAAATTACTGTGGCAAGTTGCGGGTGAGCAAAGCACAGCACAAACTATGTCGCTGGGTCACTCGTCGATACTCTCATGTGTGTGTGTGTGTGTGTGTGTTTGTGTTAGTGTGTGCTTGTTTATATTGTTGTTCTTGGTGTTGGCAAGTGCCCATCCAGGCAGCAACAGCTCTAAATAAAAAGGTGCGTCTACAAATTATCCATAAATAAGTCAGCAGAGCCAAAAGCTAGTCAAACGGCAACATCAACAAGAACAACTAATTGAGTGCGGCATGGGGCCTTGCCAAGTAAACAAGTGGAGGGTTTCTCCTTTCATTCTAATCATATGGATTTATCCGCCTGCTGTCGAAGACCGTCACAACAGAGTGTTATTTGTAGCACAGTGTAATGTATTAGAAAATATATTAATAGCTGCAGAAGTGCTTCAAGGTGTCTACCGCTTGGTATAAGTTTTAAGATTTTGAGAAAGTTATAAATCAAGTTTTGAAGAAAATTTAATTCGTGTAATTTATGTAAAATGCAAAACTGACATATTGCATATATTCCCGTTAGTCAGGAAACAAATTGTGTGAAGTGTTTTCATTTAAATAAGAATATCTATTTATTTTATTAGGAATTGTTTAGAATATAGTTAAGCCAACCTTTAAATAGCCCTGGCTTATATGGTCGTCGACATTGTCTTGATTCATCTATACACTACCCAGAAATCGGATCTTTGTTGTTCAGTTGTCGAAATGAACTTTACAGTTATTTGCAATTCAAGTTAATTTGATTTTTCATATTATTTTCACCACCTTACACAATGCTAAATGCATGTGTGTAAGTATAAGTATTCGCTAATATCAACGAAACCGTAAAAGCCTCGCAAAGTATCTATTCTAGGAAAAATTGTGGTAGTAGCTGCCCCATTAGCCCCTTTGGCGCTCAGCTGGCGCATTAGGGACGCCGCACAATTAAGCACAGTTGGCTGGCGAGGGTGAGGGCAACAAGGCTGAGCAGGTAGAAAAGTGTGGGTAACTAAATTGAACGTAACCAAAATTTAATGAAATGATTTGCAGCGAAAGCGACAAATATTTGGCCATTTTGATGCAAATTTGCCCCAGTTGGCGGAAGAGCAAAACAGAGAGTGCAGTTACCCAGATGCGGCTGCCCTGCAAACTACGAATACGCTCGCCTATTGACTGACCCAAGAATTCTTGGCACTGTTTTCACAATATGCACAACAACAGCCGACAACAAGGCGCACAGTTCCGAGCAGCTGTTTATCGCATGAGGTGTGCAATAACATCGATCATTATTGCATCTTTCCCTCAGTATAGATAATACTGGGCTTTACATAATATTCTTATTGCCATTTCATTTTTGGTTTTGTTTTAGTGTGTTTTGCTCTTTGGCTCTTTGTTGATGACTGTTGTGTCTGTTGTATTTGCTGCTGCGTCATTTCGATTAAATCCATATAATGCCAGAATTAATTTCACAATTAAAATTGCAATTCATTTGCTAATTTACAGAGATGACGCAATAAACTTGAACAGCAACACAATCCGATAATCACTGTTGTTTATATTTTTGATTGTCTAATAATAGCAACTGCATAAAGAATTGAAGTGTTTAGTTTTGTTTTATTCACCGCTTACGGAGAAAGGTCATACCAGAAGTTGAATATAATTCATACACTTAGTCCGTGCACAGGGGTTTGTTTGCATTACAACAAAAAACAAAAATACACAGAACAAGAGTCATCAATTAAAAAAAAAAATTATGACAAATACAACCCATTAAAAAGAGAAAATCGCAACTCTAAATTTTGAAAAAAAAATTTTTTTTCTGATAATTTTATTCTGCTTTTTTCCAAAAATTTTATTTTCACAAATTCATATGTTTTTAATGTTAAATCGATCTAAATGAAAAATCATGATCAAAATGCCATCAAAGATGAAAATCGGTTCAGTTTTGACAAAGTTATGGAAATTTGAAATATGGGAGCTATGGATCCGAGAGCTTTACTTGTCAAAATTTGTGCCTATTTTGGCATGATTTTTGACAACAAAATTGACCCCCTCAGAATCGGGTTTAATGTTGATTTTTATACTAATTATGACTAACACAATCGATTAAAAAAAAATTCGCAATTCCAAATTTTGAAAAAAAAATTTTTTCGAAAATGAATAGGGGGCGGGGGGGAGGGTACATATTTTCACAAAAAAATTTTAAAACAATTTATTTTCAAAAATGCATAAATTTTAAATGCAGAACTAATCTAGATGACAAAACATGACCAAAATGCCATCAAACAGAAAAATCGATTTAGTTTTGACAAAGTTATGGAAGTTTGAAATCTGGGAGCTATGGATCCGAGAACTTCACATGCCGAAATTTTTGTATCGATCTTTAAAGGAGGTGACCAGTTATCTACCTTCCAAATTTGGTAACTCTAGGTTAAAAACTGTGGCAGAAAAAGTTGCGTTCATCCGGTCAGAAGTTTCACTTCGTGAACGACTATAAAATTAACAATCGATGCTTAAAACAAGTTTGAAGCCGTTATTTTTTTAAAATTACTAAATAGTTGAACAACATTGCAAAAACTATTGCTTGAATCTAAGTTGTTGTTTTAATGGAAATTAATTTTATATTTTTCCAAAAAATTTTTTTCCATCATTATTATAAAGATATGTTTGTCAACAGCTCTAAAAGTATTTTAAACTTGTAATCTTTTCTTTATTTTCTGTCCAAGTGTATGGATGAAATGGATATTTGTGAAATATATTTCACTTTTAATGCTAGTTAAATGTACTGTTGTGCTCATTTCTGGCTTAGTCCGAAGTTATTCTCAGCATATCAGCTACCCACCACAACCTGCACTACTCCGACAGCCAGCCTCGGCACAGCCGCTTTGGATAATCAGTGGAGAGCGGAGAGTTGGAATCACCAGTTGGCTGTCGTTGCAATTATTCCAAATAGGTTAACAGCCGTTTCGTGCCTTTTGCACGGAATTTTTGGTGTGTGGCTTGTTTACATAAACCTTTTCTCATTTCGTTTCTCGGCTCGTATACTTTTTTTTAGTTGCCCTCGGTTCGCAGTACGGATACTGGGGTACGGCGTTTTCTAGGTTGGCTTGATGCAGCGACAGTTTACCCCACATACTACTGCTGGGTGCTCCATGAATTGCGCAACGGTGCGCAGGGGGATCGGCGTGGAGAGGTGACTGGCTGGGCAATGTAAATGAAACGAAACAACGGGCAATTTAATGTCTATTTGCATTTGACAACAACAACAGCAGCAGCAGCAGCAGCAACAGCGGCAGTAACAAAATCCAGAATCAAGTGTCGGGGTCGGCAAATAAACGAGTAAATTAACGAGTAGCGGACAAAAAAAAATGGCAGTTGATACCCCGAGGCGGATGGGCAGAGGGGATGCAGCTCGGCTAAGCAACGAATGACTTTGATAAGCTGAGATCGTTTGTACCGACATACATATGTATGTACATTTACATATATACTTATTTTGATTAGTTTGCGAAAGATCCAAAAGTCAACTGCATTAGAAAAGTTTCAGCCGGGTAATCAAGACCAAAAAAAAAGAGCACGAAGTGGAATAAAATTACTGCAGTTGCACATATCAAATATAAATACGTTCATATATAAACAAGAGACAAATGTGGGATTCGTTTACGCAATGTAGATAGTTTACCTTTTACTCAATTTAAAAAAAAAAAGTGTTGAACTTATGCTTACATATACTTAGTATGTACATATGAATGTTCATATAAATATATTCACCTTTCTGCAAGGAGTCGTGCATACAGCTGCAATTAATTGAGTGCGGGGCTATTTATGTACAAGTATTTAGTATATTGTACTTGTATTCTTTATAAAGTAGTAGGTTTTTATAAGGATTAAGGTTGTTTACGTGTACACTTCAGTATAATTTGATTGTTAGGTATTTATTTATTATAATTTACATACGACACAATCCAATGTTGCTGATTCTGTTGTTATTGCTGTTTCTTTTTCAAATTAGTTTTTGTTTTATTGTTGTTTTTTTATTTAATGCTGTTTATTTGATGAATTGATGTTGTGGTTGTTGTTGTTCTGGTTGTTTAAGTTGCTTCGTTTGCTTTAAGGCGATTTATATGTTTAGTTATGTAAACACAAACACATCGAAGACACGCACACATACATTGGCTGGCTGGCAAGATTTACGTTGATTTTAAAACAGGAATCTGAATTTACTTTCATCGCAATTTGAAAAAACGGAGACAACACTTTAAGCGCCCTTATATCGATCTTTAAAAGTATCGAGTACGAGAACGAGAACTGCAACTGTCACTGACTTATCGATGTACACATGTGTGGCTGTATTGATGAATTCTCAAATGTGTGCCTAGCACTAACACTATGCAACTGCTTTAATTTAAATAATGTATATGTATGTGCATACACACACATGTGTATGTATGTATGTATATGTTTCTTTTTCGCAGTTGTTTTACGTATGCGTCACGCGTCGCCTTTGCGTGCTCGTCTTCGCCTCACATTTGATTCTAACTCAAAATTTCGTCGACTGACGGTGCCGTTGATTTCTGTTCTGTTCTGTTCTGTTGCTGTTGCTGTCGCTGTTGCTATTTGCGAATAACGGACCTGCGCAATGAAAAAACGCCCTCTCCTTGCAACACAAGAGTCAGCATACAGAGAAATGTGGCAGAGTAAAGGCGACTGTTTGCAAACACATTTTAATTTAGGCTGATTTTGCCTTTAAATAAATCAGAACCACTGATTCGTAGCTCCTAACAAATGAACAAATATCGATGCATCGGAATTCGATATGTGCAATAGGATCGTGCATTCGGGCCTTCTGCACGTTAAGAATCTAGCCGCTTTTCATTATTTGACTATTTTCTGCCCTAAATATGTTAACATTTTCTATATAATAAGCATTTCTATCAAAAAGAAACAAGTCTGTATATGACCTTGATGCTATGGAGGAAAGGGCAAAAAAGATTGTAATTGAAAAAAGTTTGTTTCTCGAATACTCAAAGTGCGCGCAAACGCGAACTCAAAGTTGTTTAACGTTTAACTATTATTTGAACAAATTTTTAAATTGTAAATTTAACATCCATCCAGAACATTTGTGAATGACAAATGTGATGTAAATCGAAAACTGTAATGTTATCAGTTGTTTCAACCAAATGGAGCAAATGCGGCACGCACACAAAAGCTCGATTAGCAAACACAGATTGGTTTAAATAAATGCGTTGCCACGTACACGTGCCCGTCTGATCACATTTATACCTATGTATGTACATATGTATGTATGTATGTAAGTATCTGACAGTGTGTGCGTATGCCTGCTGCTGCTGCTGCGTATCTTTTCACTTCGCGCGCAATTCAGTTTCCACTTTGAATCGTATAATGCAGTGCCGTGCTCAGCGTTTTGCATTGAATTTAAATTGTGTTTTGGCCCGTTTGTTTTAAAATTTATTTCAATTATATTTTGTGCTTTGTTCGTTTTGTCGCCACTCGAGTGCTAGCTCTCAATCTAGTGCGCGCTCTCACTCTCAATTGCCTATCAGATGGATTCTCTTGCCTCTACTCTGTTTCCCTCTCTCACTCTCTCTCTCTCTCTCTCTGAATTGGCCTCTCTTTCTCTCGCGCTGACTATCAGTGTGTATGCCGTTGGCGCTTATTAGGGCACTGGGTTTTCATGCAAGCCTCGGAAAATTGCTGCACACTAACACACATTCCGTCGACAGTTTTGGGGCAACTTTTGCATTTCCTGTGCTCCTAAAAAAAAAGCGTCCAACATTTTGTTACATTTTGTTCATACGCCACGTTTGCATCGCCCGAATTGAACTTCTATTGAATGCCAAAACCAAATTTTTATGACATAATTCAAAAAAATACATACACAAATACGTTGATTCATACGTACATATACACTAACATTTATATATGCAGACGTACATATATGTACATATGTACATATGTATTTAAGTTTGTAGAAGAATGCTCACGCGCCATATGTTTCTGCTATAGCGGGGCTATGAAACATGTAAATCTCGTGTGTGTAGCTGTGTGTGTGTGTGTGTCTAACAATAACGTGAAAAACTCGTTAGCAATCGAACGAAAAACATTTAAATAAAATATGTACATACATATGTACACATTTACATTATGTATACGCGCAGTGTGTGCTGCGTTTTATCAACTTGCAGCCAGAGAGGGAGAGAAAAGAATAGAGAGAGACGGGAGCAACAGAGAGTGAGAGCGACCGACTGGTAGAAAAAGCTTTGTCGCAGCTTGCACACACACACACGCACACACACACAGCCACATGCAGCGACTGCGAGTGTGTGTGTGTGTGCTGCTGCTGCTGCTTTGACACACTTTTATATGACGTCGTTGATTTTAATTTTTCGTTTGACGCTCATTTTTTGTGTGCTTATTTTGTTCTTTGGATTGGCCAGTTTCTGAATGTTGTTCTGTGTTACTTTTTGCATGACATTTGACCATTGGAATGAGTCGAGCAGAGCAGAACAGAACGAACCTGCTCAGGCACTTTGTTGTTGCCAATAATTAACACATGCTGTTCTCGTTGTTGTTATTGCTAGTGGACCACAGCTGCTACTGCTTCCAATAAGCCAACCTCAAATTCTTATTGGAAAATGTGATTGTTTTTGGTTGGGCCAACTATTAGATTTGTAGTGTTAATTAAATTTCGTGGCACTGGCAGACACCTTAAAAACTGGCACATAAAGATTTTAGTAAACATACACACACACACTCCTCCATATGCGTTTCGTATGTAGGTTCTTGCGAGTGTGGGCTGGGGTGTGAGTATTTATGTAACCAGAGCGCCAGGCAAAGGCAGTGCGAGCGAGTAAAGAGCTCATGTCAAGGCACACATAGATACTTTTTGGCATTGAAACAAAACGTAGTTCACAAAAAGCACACACTCGCAAACACACACACACACACACACATGCATGCACACAAGTACGTACACACAGATACGCGCACATAGCGACGAAAGTTAGAAGACAGAATAAAGAACGTAGAAGAAACTAACATGCGACGCATAAACACACTTGCACGCTTCAACACACATATACAGACGCAAAGAGCTTAGAGAGATACACATGGCCACTGTGAAGATACATACGTATGTATGTATGTATGTATGTATGCACGTATGTATGTATGCATGTACGCGTGTTCGCATTATTTAATTAAATTTGTTCAAACGAATTTTAAAAATCAACAACAACAACAACATCTACAAAATATCCATACTGATTTCGATTGAACAATTTAAAGCACTTTTTGTTAAAGATCATTTGATTAGATACTCGATATTAAGCACTATATATATAATATATATATTTATGTTTAGATATAAAGTTATTGTTGCTGCCGCGTGCGGGACACTTTAATAAGAGTACATACATATGTATATAATATGCATGTCAGTTTGAATATTTGTAAATCAGCACTATTTGTGCTTATTTCGTTGTAATATTGTTACATATGTAGCATATAAACAAAACTCACTGATGACGAAGCTCTGACTCTGACTGAACTCAACTGAACTGAACTGGACACTGAATGTGCTCGTCGTATCTGAAAACTGCTTTGGCTTGCTCGACTTACGAATCGCTCTCTCTCTCTCTCGTTCCATCTCTCTCATACACTGTCATATTTTTCGGTTTCTGCTTCTCTGAGTAGCTGAGATTTCTGTACAGAACTTCAAATTCCGATGGTGACGATGGTGGGCTAGTCGGTGGTTGCACATATTCACACACACGTACGCACTCACACAAGTACGCCGTGAGAGCGGCGCTCATCTGTGTGCGGAGCATATCAACGTGTGGGTTTTAATTTTGCTTTCGTTGCCCATTTCAAATTGGAAGAGCAACAGCAAAGTGTGCAGCGTGCTCTCACGCTCTCAGTTCATTAGATTTTTGCCTCTCTCATATCTCTCTTTGGTTTGGCACTCAGAAAACAACCACTTTACGCTCAATATGGATTCAATTTGAATTTCCATTGTGCATTTTCCAAGCACGCGTTCCTTACTGGAGCAATCTAATTGGATGGTTGTTAGACTCCAAGCCCCCCAGAAGCACTACATTAAACGTGAATGGATCACGATCAGGATATGTGAAGGCCAGTCGTTGTGCAAAATTTAAATTTCTTATTAGCGAGGAGTATTAAAGGACGAATTTTTTTTGCTAAAAATTGATAATTGATAAATTTGCAATCAAAACCGTTATTTAGTTTTTTTTTTGTATTAATTTTTACAATTCATAACGAGCCGCATCAACAGGAAACTGAATAAGATAACACTTGTTTGCACCATAAATGCACCTCGACAAATGTCGATGAATAAGAAAATGCACACTACTTAATTTTATAAAGAAGCGTTTTCGAGAGATATTCTTAATTCAGAAACTGACCAAACTATTAGGTACAAATATTTCAAAAAAAATAACACAATTGTATTCTATACACTCGAACACAAACAGAAACATACTCACTCACAAACACTCGCTGAATGCTGTGCTCTTTACGTCCTTAATTCTGAACAGGAATCCATTTATACATTAATAGGGTCAGTGGGGGGATGCATCCTTTTTGCTTATAACCGACTGCGCAATACTCGTTCACAGAGTGTAATAACAAATAATACAAGAAGCTGGTACCAATGATAATATAATTGGATTATAATTTTTATAACTTCACCGATTCTGCTAAAATGTTGCAATAGATTATTTATCTAGATTTTAGTTTCTGAGATTGAACACGATTCGGCTTGTTATTTTGAGAAAATATAAATATTTATATTTTGTGGAGGGAGTGGTCGAAATTCATCTTTTTAAAGGCAATCAGTATATATACATATATATATATATATAGCTTTATAACTGTGGATAATTTCGAGGCTCAAAGTGAATATGGCCAATACAGGGACGTCTGGTTTCGCGATTTGCCACGTCCTAGCTACCGCAAGAATATCTTAACACTTGATCGGACAAGTATATATGTACATATGCAAAGTTTCATATCTCTAGTTTCAATAAAAGCGAAAAAAAATTGCGATCATACGGAGTGAGGAGTGGACGCGTCAGACGGATACAAATATAAAAAGCAAATTTCTGCTGGGGTATTAAAAAAAACTTATTCACGATAAAGTTTAGTATAATCCCTTTTTTTGCCAGTCATTGTCATGTACAAGAACTGTGAGTTTAATGCAAACTTTCCAAAAGTGATCCTTTGGGATAAATTAAAATTAACAATAAAATAAAATGTTATTTATATATGGTTTAGATAAATATTTTGTCTATAAACTTTTTAAGGCTTATTTAATCCCAGAAGAAAATCTTGGTGTATGGGTGCAATATATTGCGTTAGCATTATATTTCAGTTCTTATCACATATGATATTATAAATCTAAACAAAATAATTAAATTCATTATTATTGGATTGAATTGCTTAAAACCGCGGGAGATTCTACATATATCACACAAAACAAACTACAAATAATTAAAATTATAATCAAACATCTAGAAAATGATTATAATTTGACAATTAAAGCAGTGAAATTTACGTAACTTGACATTCACATACAGTCGACGGTATAATTATTGCATAGAAGTGCTGATTAGATTATTTTTTTGCTTAATAAATTTACTTAGCTATGGGTGAAAAAAATGAGTTAAGTGAATTTGTTGAAAATTATATGGTGGCGAAATAACTCTGGTTATTGTTATTGATACACTTATATAATGTTTTGGAATAATAAATGAACATATCCTTACAGCATATATATTTTAATTTTTCAATGCTCATTAAAAAAGGTATTAACAAAAACGCGTGGTAATTTCTTTGTCAAAATATGTATACCGTTAACTGTAAGTATGGTGTTTTGTTGTTCGGTCAGTGTTGAAGTAATTTACCGTGCTAATCTATAAAATAAGTTTTCGTACGTTTTTGTAGTCAATAATTTTAAAATTATTATTGCTTAAGAGAATATCCTCAGTTCAGCTGTCAGCGTCAATGCTATAACTGATTATATAGGCGGCTGTTTCCATTGGACATAGTACAGGAGCCAGCTTCGGCTCGAACTGTTCGAGATTCTGCAGGAACGTAAGTGTGGTGCGCTGGCAGCTGTGGCTAACAGTCGGCTCCTCTTCATTTTGCAATACATTGCAGACGTTAAACTGTTGAAAAAGTTGAGTATTGGCATTAAGAAAATCGATATCAGAAAATCGTACTCACCTTATCTGTTGGCCACTCATCGTTGCACTGCAGCAGCTGTGTACGGTGCAGGACACAGCCAATGCGCTGCTTCTTGGCAGTGCTCTTTGTTAATCGACGCATAACAACGACGTCTAGATCTTCGTTGGCCGGCACGTGACCATTCCCGAATTGCGCCTGTGCACCCGTCCACTCATTCTCAGTGTAAATAAACTTATCCAACGGATCGAGCAATTCTTGTGAAGCCTTGTGGGCAGCTTTAGTCAAGTAGGTAGCGGGATGCGCTTGCGACGGACGCACACAATCGTTGATATTCTCAAGAACAAGGCGGTAAATGTGAAGCACCGGTTTATTGTCCAATACGCCTTGGTCTAGACCACGTTGATCGTCGCTGGCAAGACGACGGTCTTGCATTAGCTCCAGTTCACCCGGTGCCAAAGAAGCACCGCCCAGCGGCTGACCTGTAAGCAACGTCAGTCGCATATTGGCATCTTCAATGAACATGGCCGATGGCACTGGATAGTAGTTTGCCTGCAAAGGCAATTTCTTGAATCGGCGGCGCTTAATTAGTTGCAATCCATTCAGATCCGTGAAGAATGTGCTGCCGCTTTCGATGTGTGTCTGCAGGCGCATCACAATTTCCGTGTTGTCGCTGACGCCAATGTCGACCAGGTTGCGCAGTTCGGGTGCGTCGCCACGCAAAATAGTCTGATGTATCACATGGCGCAAGCCTACACTAACATAAGACTCCAGTTTTCCCTCGCTTACGAGGACCACAGGTGGACTTCCTTTGATTGGCATTGCGGGCCCATTTGGCAGGAACAAGTAGGCTCCGGATTTATCGCCGTGGGCGCGGGTGCCGTACTTCAGGAATTTGAGGTGCACAGGCACGGGGGAACTTTCCGGCGTCAACTGCATCGATTTCAGCATACCGTACTCGGAGAAGGCCAATTTTGGCCCGTTACCAACACGCAGCGAAAACTCGCGATGCTCACCAAACTTGGCATCTTCTGGATATTGACCTAAATTCACCGAAACTGGACTTCCGTTCAGCAGTAAATGCGAAGCGTAGGAAGTGTGACTGGAATAAATAAATCATTAATAGTTGATAATGTTAAATATTAGTTTTCACAATTTGTTGAACTTACGCGGGCTTTGACTCAGAGTATGTTAATAAATAAGTGGTCAGACCCATAGGCGGAACGCGTGCCTTGAAGAGTATACGGTATTTAGTGGTTGAGCTCTGTGGATTGACAGTTTGGCTGATCGTAGCACGATGCCAGCTCCAGACGGGAGACACTTGCGCTTCCACGAAGTTGCCCGCTAAATCGCTAACGCTCACAAACGGACTAGACACATAAAAGTCGACTAATTGCTCTCTCCAATGCGGAACTGTATTGTGCAGGACGACATGCTTTGTGGGCAGCTCCGCGCCCAGAATAATTGTGGTGCGGCTATCCTCCACACCGACACCCGGCCAGCGCGAATCATCCAACGTAAAATAGTGGAAATTAAAATCCGCACTATAGATAGAGGGCTTGGTGAGCAGCCGATAGACTGCCTGTTGCATTACAAACTGGCATGACTTAAGCGCCTCTACCATGCGCTTCTCATAATCCTGCATTACATGCGTCTTGGCAGTGCCTGTGACGCCATCGTGATGCTGGAAAAGGGATAGCTCTCGACGCGCCAGCTCTAATTTTTGGCTGAAGCCCGCTTGAGGTTCCCAGCTGTGCCAGGCATGAAGCATTTCCGCCGCGCGCAAATAGTGCATGAGCACGCGATCCATACGCTTATGATATGGACGCGAAGTGTAATAGCCACTCCAGTAGTTGTCGGCACGATCCGCATAGGTGAAGAAATCCCCGCTCAGCGATGGAAATTTCTGTTCGGTTTTATGCACGGCATTGAAATACTCGGTCAGTGTACCGAACTGAGCCTCCACATTGAATTGAGGGTTGCCGTTGATGTGTTCAAAGAGCTTCTCATAATTAACACGCTGCACATCCCACTCGATGTTTTGCTTATAACGGAAATCATCGCCCAGTGGCACAAGCAACACATTTGTGCGATACAATTCCGCCTTTTTCTTCCATTGATCAACCAACATCTCAGATCGCGACGCCACATTGTTCTCATCAATCGCACGAGGCGGCACTCGCCATGGGCAGCTTAGTCCAAACCCTCCCATTCGCTTAAAGTCGAACTGGCAGCACACCTTCGGATCGGGGCCACAAGTGTGTGGAATATCATACGAGTAAAAGGGCATCATGTGGGTAAAAAGGGCTGCGCTGCCACGCGTTTCCCATGTCTGACGCCAGTAGAACTCCAGCTGCCGTTGTTGTGCCAGCTCCTTCTTCACAATGTAATGAGTACGCTGAATTAATAAATTTTTCAAACCGCTTCTTTGCAGTATGTACGGTAGGGTAGGACTATGTCCGAAGGGATCTATGGCCCACGAGGCGGTCGGCGTTACGTTCAGATGCTGCTTTAACCAGGTCTGACCCTCCGTCAGTTGAAGTAGCACATTACGCCAATGCGAATTAGCCTCGTCAGCCATTACCCAGCCGCCGGTAACAAATTCCAGCTGGCCCTTTTTCACAATCCTGTAAAAATATTAAATTAAGTTAAATAATGATTTTTTTTCTTTTCTATACTTACATTTTCATTTGCTTCTTCTTATTCTCGCCCAAGTCTTCAAAAAACCGTGAAAAGTATGAAATTTCAGCCCAAATAAATTTCATATCAGCATTCTCAGATAAATGGCGTAGCGCATTTGATAAAATGTTTTTTGTATCTATCAAACAGATAAGTTAGTAAAAGCTATTAAAAACATATGTACACATTTGTTCACTTTTCCAAAACTAATACAAGTTTGATACGAGCGAAACGAACATTACATGTTCAATTATTGTACCCTGCGAACCCATTGAAAATGCGTAAAACGGGTATAATGGTTCTGCACAAATGTTTGTAACAGACAGAAGGAAGCATCTTCGACCCCATAACGCATATATATTCTTGATCAGCATCACTAGCCGAGTCGCCTGTCTGTATAAACGAGTTTATGTCAGAAACTACAAAAGTAAGAAAGCTGATCTTGGACTCATTCAGTTCGCATATACCATACGCAGATCAATATTATTTTAAATGATTGATAATCCTTTCCGTTATCAAACAAATCAAATACTACAAACATGCGAATTGGTTTGTACATACATTTTGATGCTCTTATTAAGACCTGAAAATTTCAAAACGATCATACTTTTAGTTTATGAGGAAATCTATCGGTTTTTTCTTTTGTTAGTTACGAAATAGCTCGTTTTCACAACTTGGTTCAAACGAAATTATTTTGAAATGCTACTATTGTATTTGTGTGCTTTCTGAAATTTTTTTTTTAACTCACCTAAATAAGGCAAAGCATAATTCTACGATATTTAGGGCAAGGAAATTTAAAACATAAAAATTCTTTTTGAGCTTGCTCCAAAAATTACCAAAATTAATCACCCGTTTGTTATTTAAGGTTGACTCACCTGCGTTGTAATAGTCCTCAAAAGTTTTTATCCAGCCGGGATCATTGTGTGAATGCGGCACAACAAACACTTTCAGCATATGGTGTTGATTGTACTTGAGGGGATCGTATTTAATATTCCAGCCCTGCTTCCAGACGCCACCGTCGATGTCGGTAAACGACATTTGGTCATACAAATCGAGCATTTGCAAATCCACCTGTGGCACCTGCTTAATTATGTCAACGCATTCACCAGCATCGTCATTCGCTTGATTGTCGATTGGGTCTCCCGCAAGGATATTATCCTTCGCTCTAGTTTTGCCAGGGCTGTTTGCTGAACGTTCTCGCAAATTTCGCATTTCTCGGCCTTGCTCCAGCAAACCATTTTCCAATTGCCGCAGTTGAAGCGAAATGTAGTTTGGCTGTTAATAAGATAATTTGTATACAGCTGATACTTAATTCAAACCTTTAATGTCACCCAAACACACACACACACACACATTACCTTTTTCGCATTGGGAGCCGGTGCCGAAAAATTAAGGATCACATAGAGACTGAGAAAGATGAGGAGACAGCCACCGCTAATAAGTAGCGCAAACCGTCGACGAATGCGCAGCATGTCGGTATTAATTGGACATGGATGCCGCAATGTTTGAAAATTAGCGTAGCTGCTGCTATTTAAACTTTCGAATAGACTTGCGTGGTGTTTTCACATAAACAAATGCCAAGCAAAACGATTACCCGATGTTATCGATAGCAAAAAGTGTTGTGCTGCCAATCTGTGAAAATACTTACGAAATGGCATTCCTGACATTTATTCACAACTTTCCCTCAAATCTTAACAGTTTACGGTTATTTTTATGAAAATTTGATTTCAATGAAATTGTTGATCTCTGTGCTGTCAAAAGGGAGTTTCAAGCGTAAATCGTAAGCTCTGCACCGCAGTAACCATGGAAGCGTCGCTCAAAAAAGTTTTAAAGTAAAACGAGATACCTTTTTCTGTTTGTATGCGTACGCAAATAAATCGATTTCTACAGCATCCCCACTAATCCAAACAGGCGTTACAAATAACGTTGCATTGTGCATGCCTAAAATTTGTAATAAGTGCGCCCGCGTCCAGCACCTTGATCGTTGAGCCGTACCTTTAAATGCTAATTGAACCCTGTCGCCATACCGCGCTCGAATTTGTTGTCCATTGCGCCATGAAGCGTCAGAACGTAAGAACCCTGTCGCTGGTGGTATGCACATTTACCTATTTGCTCATCGGAGCGGCAGTCTTTGACTCGCTTGAATCGCAAACTGAAGCGAAGCGTTGGGAATTTTTGCAAGGTACATATATATGCGATAGATATATATCCCGGCAAGATCCAAATGCACACAAAAATTACTATTCGCACTCATCCACCAAAAGTAAAACAAAACAAAAATTACTCTAAATGTACATACATATGTATGTATATTGAAAGAACATTCATCTTATCTTCTTTAATAAAAATTAACACGTAGTTTTATTTATTTTTTGCATTTTACGATAGATTTTAAATTAAAAGAACAGTTGCTTTCATTTAGCTTAACATAGCTTAATATTAGTTGTACCTTTTTTTTATTATATTCAAAACAAACCATCACCTCGAATGCTACTTTTAATTTAAATAAATTGGCTCTGAATTTGAATATTGATATTGGAACTCGAATCAAATTTTGTTTTCATGATGTAGCGGTAAAGAATAATTTCGTTGAGAAATACAATGTGAGTGCAGAAGACTACCGGATGATCGAAATAGTAATAATAGAGAACAAACCACACAAGGCGGGACCTCAGTGGAAATTCGCTGGCGCATTTTATTTTGCCACTGTGGTGCTGGCAATGATTGGTAAATATTGCACAAAATGCTAATTCGACTAAATTATATTGATTTTACTTTAATGCAAAAATTTATTTATAGCATTTATAAGCTTGGCTGCAAACCCTAAGAAAATTGTTGAACCAATGTCTCTCCTTTGAGTTCGGTTCGGTTTTGGTTTGAATTTTGATTCTTCACATTCCTTTAAGTTTTATGGGAAATATCTATTTGATAAAAAAAATATTTAAATATAAATATATTGAAGATCCGAGCTTAAACCGTTTAGGTTCACAAAATGGTGCAAACTCGGGATACAAACTCGAAAAATTTCGTTGGTTTGGTTTACGGCTCGAACCAATATTTTCCCTTTGTTTTCGCATCGTGAACCTAGTTTTTTACATCCATGAACCACGGTTTGGGTTCGAACCAACGGTGATATTTTAAATGTATGTATTTTATCATAAAACTCTATTCCTTTTTTCTTCAGCATGAAATTCTCAGAAACGAAACTCGCCTTGCAAATCGGTGGCACCAGTTTTTTGGTTCGTCAGTGTGAGAAATATATATGTATCTGTAGATCTGTTTGTATTTACAATTTGTGTGCAAGTTTGCGTATTATTTATGTAAAAACAAATTTACAATTTTTAACCAAACCATTTAAAAAAAATGTATGGTTTGGTTCGGGTTCAGGTTCACGTTCGGATGTCTTTTTTCAAACTGCTTCGAACTGCTTGAACCGGCTCTGCAGCCTTGGTGCAAGCTCTTTGAAAGATACAATAATAAAATACCGCGTGCTTAAAAGCTATGTATATCACAAAACAATGTATATATGATAGTTTAATATTTAAGCCTGCAAATCAGCGAATTTGATCAAAAGGAAACGTACCTGTGAACCTGTCTGCGGATTAAATCTGAAAGAATAAACACCTTAATCAAGACCAATAGGTGCTTAAATCCTATTAAAGGATCTGCAATACTTAAACCAAATATTTTGCATATCAACCAGGCAAAAGGGGGCAAACATGGCTATATTGACAGATGTTTAGTTACGGGGCTCAAATATTATCTTCAAAACGTTATACTTATAATGCACATATTTATGTAAATAGTGTTTATTTATTCAATATGTACTGGCATATTTATATCTTTAAGGTTACGGACACTCCACGCCGACCACTGTGGCTGGAAAACTATTTACGATGTTCTATGCGATGGTATCTGTTCAAAATTCTGAGCAACTGGCAATAGCTGCTTTTATTCATTGAAAGTGGTAACTAATATATAATTGCATTTTAGGTGGGCATTCCCCTCGGATTGGTGATGTTCCAGTCCATCGGTGAGCGCTTGAATAAGTTCGCGTCCGTGATAATCAGGCGTGCCAAGCGAGCCAGTGGAGCCCGATGCACTGACGCCACTGAAATGAATCTGATGTTGGCCACTGGCATGCTCTCCTCGATAATTATAACTACTGGAGCAGCTGTTTTCTCCCGCTATGAGGGCTGGAGCTACTTTGACAGCTTTTACTATTGCTTTGTCACGCTGACAACGATTGGATTTGGCGACTATGTTGCCCTACAGAACGACCAGGCGTTGACGAACAAGCCGGGATATGTGGCCCTTAGCTTGGTATTCATTCTTTTTGGCCTGGCTGTCGTAGCCGCTAGTATTAACTTGCTCGTTCTGCGATTCATGACAATGTCAGTACTTCTCTGGTTGCACGTTAAGAGGTTAAATAATATTGGTTTGTTTCTGCTTCCATTCCAGGCAAGCCGAGGACGCTAAGAGGGACGAGCAGGATGCCCAAAACTTGGCCGCCGGAAATCAGCCGCTCACATTCGATGACGAGTCCACGTACAACATTCACGGCAAGCTCTTGGAAAATAACTATACAACCGAGAATGATGAGACGGTCTCGCTGTGCTCTTGCACCTGCATGGGCGGGACCCGATGCTTAAATCACGAGCAGTTTGTCGATCCAGATTTTCAGCCGATGGATATAATTGAAAGCACTCTATGCATAAAACGCGCCTCCGTCTGATATATTCAGAGGACTATGCGCGGGAGTTAAGTGATCAGTAATGCCAAATAATCCTGGTGATACCACATAGTCTAGGCCACTTAAAGGCAAACCAATTGTACATGTTTTTGAAAGACCCACGTAGAAACCCAACCACCATAACTACATGCACACTATATACCTACATTTATTAATATATGAATAAAAACAACCGAAATCGTATGCCAATATAATAAACGTATCGTGAGTTATGCCAAAAGGAAACACATAAGGTCGGGTGTAAAAAACCGATAACGGTCTTAACTATTTGTGGTCATCAGTAATCTGTCTGATAGATTATATGCATATAGCTTTAAAACTGAAGAAGATAAATATATTTTATCGAATTGCCACGCCCCCAGTCGGTGTATGAAAAAAATCTTAAAACTTTATCTGACGCGGATGTAAATTCCAAAAATGCAAGCCCTTAACGGCGATAAAAGCGCGTTCAAACGGACCGATGGACCGCCGGACACCAAGACGGACATTGCACAAACCCAATATAATTTGCTTATTTCGTTATAGAGTATAAAAACTGCGTAAACATCACTAATTAGAGCTAAACTAAATCAAATATTTACATATATATATATACATACATACAAACATTTAAAAAAAAAAATATATATATATATACGTCTCAGCCTGAACAAATATTTGGACATTTTTGATAATATGTGGGATCGAAGTAGTCTAGCATAGGACATTAGCATTTTCGGGTTGTGCCAGTCTCATTCCAACATCGACTCGACTACGATACACGTATAGAGAAAAAGTCCGAAAATTATACGTAAAAATCAGTTTTCAAACCGGTTTCTGTCATCCAACTGGAGATTGCTCTCCAGATTCAACGGAAACATTTATTCAGCAAAATTTAGTTTCATTGCTCCTCGTAATCCTAACTATGCGTGAAATCGTGCACATTCAGGCTGGCCAGTGCGGCAATCAGATCGGCGGCAAATTCTGGGAGGTTATCTCGGACGAGCACTGCATCGATGCGACGGGAACTTATTATGGCGATAGTGACTTGCAGTTGGAGCGCATCAATGTCTACTACAATGAAGCCACCGGTGCCAAGTATGTGCCGCGGGCTATCCTTGTCGACCTGGAGCCGGGCACCATGGACTCGGTGCGTTCGGGTGCTTTTGGCCAGATCTTCAGGCCCGATAACTTTGTGTTTGGCCAGTCTGGCGCGGGCAACAACTGGGCCAAGGGCCACTACACCGAAGGTGCCGAGCTGGTGGATTCGGTGCTAGATGTCGTTCGCAAAGAATCTGAAGGCTGCGATTGTCTACAGGTAGGTGCTGGTCGGAAATTAACCGAACGTCGCGTTAAACCCAATGGTATCCCACTCGCCTATTATTCAGGGCTTTCAGCTAACACACTCGCTGGGCGGTGGCACTGGATCCGGGATGGGCACCTTGCTCATTTCGAAGATACGAGAAGAGTACCCCGACCGCATCATGAACACCTTCTCGGTTGTGCCCTCGCCCAAGGTGTCCGATACCGTGGTCGAGCCGTACAATGCTACCCTGAGCGTCCATCAGCTGGTGGAGAACACGGACGAGACGTACTGCATCGACAACGAGGCCCTCTACGACATTTGCTTCCGCACACTGAAACTGACCACGCCCACATATGGCGACCTGAACCATCTGGTGTCCGCCACAATGTCTGGAGTGACCACCTGCCTGCGCTTCCCGGGCCAGCTGAATGCCGATCTGCGCAAGCTGGCCGTCAACATGGTGCCCTTCCCGCGACTGCACTTCTTCATGCCGGGCTTCGCACCGCTGACCTCTCGCGGATCACAGCAGTACCGCGCCTTGACCGTACCCGAACTGACCCAGCAGATGTTCGACGCCAAGAACATGATGGCCGCCTGTGATCCGCGGCATGGCCGTTACCTAACCGTGGCGGCCATCTTCCGTGGCCGGATGTCGATGAAGGAGGTCGACGAACAGATGCTCAATATTCAAAACAAGAACAGCAGCTTCTTCGTTGAGTGGATTCCAAACAACTGCAAGACGGCCGTCTGCGACATCCCGCCCAGGGGGCTGAAGATGTCGGCCACGTTCATTGGCAACTCGACCGCCATCCAGGAGCTGTTCAAGCGCGTATCCGAGCAGTTTACGGCCATGTTCCGTCGCAAGGCGTTCTTGCATTGGTACACCGGCGAGGGCATGGACGAGATGGAGTTTACAGAGGCAGAGAGCAACATGAACGATCTGGTATCCGAATACCAGCAGTACCAGGAGGCCACCGCCGATGAGGAGGGAGAATTCGATGAGGATGAGGAAGGTGGCGGCGACGAATAGATTTGATACCAGAAGCAATTATTACACAAACGCGCAACCCCAAGCAGAAGAAACAAACGACCCGCCAATTTACCAATTTATTTATGTATTTGTTAATTAGTTTAGAAGTTTTGCTTCCCTGTTGATGGTGCGACAAATAAAAATCTGCGTCTAAAAATAAAACACAAATTGTAGTATTCTACTTATTTCGTCTGGCAACGCTGTGGAACAGGTTGAGAGGAGCTGTCAGAGTCTGACATTTAATGGTCATGTCTGTGCTTTTGTCCGAGACGCCGCTTTCCTCACGATGCGGCTTTATTCGTGGACGCAAGCGCATCAAGCCTCATCCCGTTTCGGAGCTTCGAAAACCGAACGGCTTGGAGTTGGCCATCACCGCCGAGGAGGAACAGGAGCACGATGGCTCGCTGTGCTTCACGGACACATCTATAATAATACCGCTAGCCAATATCGGCGAAAATAACTCGTCCAATGAGAGACGTTACACGCTGCGTAGAAGATTCTGAAAGCGATCTTAATCTTAGCGACAATTTTTCGTTTATTGAAATGTTTACAATATTTGTGAAAGGAACAGCAGCAGAGAAGCTTAAACGTAAATTAAGTTAACTAAAAAACTCTTGAGATAATACATTTAACGATATACATATGTAATACAGACAAATACAAACGAATGCGAGTTTCGAGCCTATACATCATCAAATAGTCCACGCGGTGGTGGGCCAACAATACGACGCTCGTTCTCCTCGTCATAGGCATCTACCTGCTCGCTGGCGCCGCGGAAGCCAACTTGCATTTGAGTGCTCACCCCGAAGCGTTCATTGATTTCCTCCGACAGCGAGCGAGGCACTCCTAGGGCCGAGGAAGAGGCTACCGCAGCGTAGTCGTAGCTGACTTCGCCATCCTGCAGCAATCCATCAGCAGGCGTCCGACTGCCGGTCAAAGCACCAGCAACACCGGCGCTGCCTAGGCCTCCTCCGGCACGATATTTGCCAATGTAATCATGGCTTGGCAGCTTGTCGGGTCTTGAGAAGTCGCGCCGTCTAGCCATAGCTTCCTCGGCACGTTGTCGTCGTCGCTTTTCACGCGCTATCAAATCCTTGCCCTCCTGCACCAGCTCTGTGGCAATAGTTTCATGCTGCAAGAACTGTTGAAAGCCCAACGCGTTGAGCGCACGACTGCCCAAACTAAACCAGGTGGCCAGGCAGAATGCCAACATGCACATCGGGAAATAAATATTGAAACCATTCGAAATAATGCCAATGACATCCATATGACCCATTATTTGCGTGTAGTATGTTTCCATGATGCGCTGTAAGAGAAGCGTGTGCCAGCGATTACAAAAGAATAATGGGGAGTTTTCAAAAAGATATACAACATACTATTTGTATTATATGAGAATCCATGTGAATGAGTCCCAAAAAGTTCAGACACATGGGTGGTGTTAGGCGACAGAGCAGCATTCCACTAAATATCAAGCTGTGCTCGTTGGTCTGATGATGCGGCGCCAAGTAATATAGGTTTAGGAATCGGATCCGAAGAATTGTCGAATAGGTGCAGTAGAAGAAATAGCACAACACTACCATCGAAAACAGCTCGATGGTGAAGAAGTCATTGTTAGAATTGGCAACTTCAATGACATTCGCGAATATGGAGAGCACTGGATGACGACTGAAGAAGGTAAGTTCGCTCCACACGACCAGCGCAGACATGGTGGCCGTTAGCACGCACAGCGCCTTAAGGAACGGCGCCTTCAAGAGGCACTCCCAGTACCATTGTAGCGTAGCGCTGTAACAAATGCGTTCCAATTGCGAGCGCTGTCGCGGGAATTCACTTTTGAAGCGACGATCGGACGAATGTATGTTCCGCGCCACATCCTCCAGATGCAATACCGTATTAACCTGAACACTCCAAAGCGCCTCCGTGCGCTGCAGGGTTTGCAGCGATTTGATCACCTGCTTATGGATGCGTACGAGCGCCTTTTCTGAGGGCACAATAGTAGAGGTGGTGCCGCCCATCCCGTTGCCGCCACTGCGCGCAAAATTACGAGTGGCTCGTTCTTGCAACTCAATGGGCACTTTTCGCATTATCGTCTCTACACACGGGCGCAACTCGTGATTGTTGGGCACAGCGCGACTGATGCAGTGCAGTGACTCCAGCACATCATCCACATGCTCCTCCGCCTCGGCCTTGTCCGTACTGAGCTTAGCGGCCTTAAAGTAAGCGTATTGCAGCGTAAATCCTGGCTTTGCATTATTCCACAGCGAACGCGGCACCTCGACAAGCGCATAGCCCAGCAGCAGGATAAGGAGGAACAGGCCCCACGTATTAGAAGCCGACGAGGCAATTGCCTTTAGCTTCTGCCAATCGAGCGATACGCCCTTGACCGCAATATAAATAAGCAGAACGCCACAAATGAACAAATAGGAGCCGTAGTAGATTGCGTTCTCGATCAAAGCCGATTTGAGCTTGCCCTTAATTGTGAAGTCACCCGCCTTGAGGTACGACTGCATCAGCGGCATAATCAGCCACGTGAGGAACTGCGAGCTCCAGTAAATGATACGCCACAAGTTGGGAAATACAGACGCTGGCACCATTCCCCAGGGTTCCTGGCATTCCTGCACATTGTGGGTTGTGATTGTACTTATTGTTGTTGTGTTGTTATTACCGCTGGTATTTTGTTTGTATTTTTCCTCGCACTGTCGATACAACGTCTATAATAAGAAATAATTCATAGTTAATATTTATATGCTTGGCATCAATGTGCACTACTCACAGAGGTCACGTCCAACGGGATGGTGAAAACAATCAGAAAGGAGAAACACCAGGCCGTTAGCACGGATAGCGTGACAAGAATGTGCTGACGTGGTATATTGCCATAGCGATACAGCATTATGCTGGCCAGGAACAGGGCAGCAATGATACCGAATGTTAGCAAGTACGCCATCTCGTTACCGGTTACAGTAAATATGTATCTGCTAAGCCTAAAGTTACGGGGCCGCACAGCCTATGCGGCGGCCTGCTGTCTCTCACCAGCGTTACTTTTGTTATTGTTGTTGTTGTTGCGGTTTGTGCGTTTTTGTTGCAGCTGGCGAGCTGTTTCGCGATGCATTTCCTCCAGATTCTCCAAAGCCCGCGACTTTAGTGGCATCAGGCGCGGTTTGACAAACACCAGCTCAGTTTTGTGTTCGAAAAACAACTTCCCCGTGCTGGGCTCAATCAATTCGATTTTCTCACTTACGTTTCTCAGCAGCTCGCGTTCCGTTGTCGACATAATCACACGGCTGCCGGCAAAGCATTTATGCTAACAAATAAACACTGTATTCGGACAGTCGCCACGGTTGGTAAAAGAAATTCAAATAGGAGCGGGCGCCTAACTTATAATTTAACAAATATGCGTCACTGGAACATTTGATAGCAGAGCGAAACCAATTTGTTGTTTATATCTTTGGTAAATCAGAAATTATCGATTTTTCACTTATGTATTGCATCAGTAATCGCGATTGGCAACGCTGCAAATGCAAGTTGGCAACAGCGAATGGCGAATCAACGAGTTGGCAGCTCTCCTGTTTCTATTATTTTGATTTGCTGCCACACAATTTGACAAAATGTTTAGTTTGACAAAAATAAAAACCTGTTATTACTAAATTTGTCAAGCCCTAAATGTAGATGCCTAAGTGAAGCGTTGATGGCATGGAGCTTACAGAAATCTCACCCACTACGCAAAAGAAAAAAGAATCATCATCTAGGTTCCAAGCCGTCAATAAGGTCATTGACTACAAAAGTCTCATATGGATAGTAATGTCCGTCATGCTGTCCGGATGAACAAAAGGTTGACGTTTGTGCCACGCCCACTGGGAGGCTGGCAATTCGATAACATGTCGATATACTAAAAACCTAAAACCGATAAGAGGTGAATATTTCCCATCATTTTAGAGCTAGTCACAAAATGTTCCGGGCCACGCCCACTCCCTCTACCGCCCATCCTAGCAAACCGCGAAAATCTATTTATAGTAGTTTTAAAGCCAGGGTCGTCAAATTTGGTACATCTCTCCCAAAGATTGCGATCTTCATATCCCGGCCACGCCTACTAGAACGCCCTCTTTAAATATCGGTAACAAAAAATTTGAATTTCTAAAAACCGAAATTTAGCAAAATAAAAATAATTAAGACTTTGAACAAGTATAATGCAGTTGGCAACGCCAAACTGGAATGCCCTTGTTTATAATTACACACAACATAAATTCAATAATAAATCACTTGGACTTCTTTTCGGTGCTATACAGATCTAGACGCCGCTGGCTAAACACTGGAATTTGTTGGCGCACATGCTCCACCAGAGAAAAGTCAATATCAGCTGCCAAAATCTCCTCGCCTTCGCCAGCGGCTTTGAGGACTTTGGCCCACGGGTCAACTATCATCGAATGGCCATACGCAACGTAATCCGCACTGGTGTCCCTAGCTGGCGATGTGGTTACCACAAAGAGCTGATTATCGTTGGCGCGCGCACGTTGTAAGAGTTCCCAATGCAATGGACCTGTTGTCATATTGAAAGCGGCCGGATATATGATCATCTCACAGCCACTGTTGCGATAAAGACGTGCCATCTCCTCGAAGCGAATGTCATAGCAAATACCAATCCCTATCTTGTGCCCATCAACATTAATCGTTGTAAAGTCGTCGCCAGCTGACAGCGTCTCAGATTCCTTAAAACGTATACCGCCCTTCACATCAATGTCGAACAGATGCATTTTGCGGTGCTTGGCTAACAATTCGCCATCGGGACCCCATATGGTACACGTATTGTATATCGCATCGCTTTCACCCAACTCCGGTATTGTGCCGCCCACAATGTACACGTGATTATCTAATGCTGCCTTCGCGAGCTGTTGGCTGGTGTAGCCACCCGGGATCTGCTCGGCATACTCGCGGAAGTACTTTGTGCCGTAAGGGCAGTTAAAGCACTCGGGTAGTGTTATAAGGCGAGGCTTGTGCTCCTTAACGGCCGCTTCAATTTTACTAACGGCATTTAGCACATTTGCGTGTTTATCACTTGAGCCTTTTAGCTGTAATAAAACAAGGCGTAAAACTGCCCGGGGAGAGTAATTTATTATTTGTTTATCAGCAAGCCATTTGCATATTCAACTCACTATTACTGGCCTTACTCATAGTACCAATTACTTGATGCTGCTACAATTTGAGATGCCTTTGCTGGCCCCTTTATTTACAAATGTATGCGGAAAACGCAGTTGGTATATGTTTTGTGGCGGTCTGGCATTGCCATCAAGTGATGCCAATGGAATGTTGCCACTATACATTTGTGTGGTAATTGGGTTGTTGTTCGTTTTAGTCACCGTAGGTAAAGAGCGTCCAAATAAAGTGGGGGTTGTGTCTATCTTACTTAGTTTTTACGAGGATTCCATTTCCGATGGCTAAACATTATTGCATAGTTCCTATAAGCAAAATAAAGTTGCCGATAAGTCGGTGGCAGCACGATACCACAGGTTTTCCGGTATCGAAACCCCTTGACGATGAAAACAGACTTCGAGATGGGTAAATGAAAGTCGTGCACTATCGATGAGAGTAATTTAAATATCGTATATTTGATGGCGCAAATTGTTATGGTACATCCTGTATTTAAGAACAATTCTATTGTAACTAGTTTTATGTTGAATTTTGTTTAAAATAGAAAATATAAATCAGAGCATTTTATACCTTTTATAAGCTGTCATTTATTGACAACCCATACAAATATTGTTAAATTAAATTTTTAATTTTGTTCGTAGATGTGGCAACGCCATAGATAACAGCTGTTCTTTGAATATTGTTGGGCAATCACATAATCGTAAATATTTGCTATTTGTTACAAATACCATATATGTATGTTTAACCATTGAGTTTTCACTTTCACAGCATGGCTGGAACTAAAGTGCTTCGCTCGTTACTACACGAACTGCGCCAAGCCGCCCATGACCCTGGCAGCATTAAAAACTCTTTGGCCGCACGCTACATTCTAGCGCAATACAAGAAATTCGAAACTACCGATCAGCAGCTCTGCAAGGCTCGCAACGAGGCGATCTTTCTGGGCCAGACGTATTTGACCTATCTGAGCAGTTTGCGCAAATATAACGAGCTGTACAAGGAGTATCATGGACGCGGCGAACGCACGGTAAAAGAAACTGCGGACCTTGTGGGCTTCAAGCTACCAACGGATCCCAAGTGAAAGATACATGGATATTCATGTTAATAACTTAGATAAACTGTGCAGTGCTTAGCAATAAATATCCAGAAATAACAACATCCGCTTTTTACTAGATCATTTGTCTGTTCAACATGAAAACGCGACCAAACGCGGTCAATGTCATTAGAGACCCTGATATCTAAGAACCTACGCAATAATTTTAAGCTCAGCCGTCGGGAATGGAATCCTCGTAAAAAACTAAGTGAGATAGACACAATCTAAAACTAAAACAAAAAATTACCAAACGAACAATTACCGTATGTATTGCAGCATTAATCGCGATTGGCAACGCTGCAAATGACAGTTGGCAACAGTAAAAGACAAATCAACAAGTTGGCAACTCTCCTGTTTATATTGTTTTTGTTTTGCTGGCAAACAAGTTGACAAAATTTGTAGTTTCAAACAAAAATAAACAGCCTTCTTTGCTCAAATTGTCAAGCTATGAATGCAGATGCCTTAGCGAGTGGTGAGGGTGGCGAAAAGCAGCGTAGTTTCCGCACCAGTGGTGATGGCATGGAGCAGACTGAACTTTCGCCCACCACGAAATTGGAGCAAGAGCCATCATCAACCAGTTTCCAAGCCGTCAACAAAGTTAAACGACCACAATTGCCTCGTAAGGACAGCACTGTAGTCCAAGAAGCGGCAATTGAGCATAGGACATCCACTAATAATGGCAACCTGACTGCGCTGCAGCAGCCTTTGACCTTGCCAGGCCTACACACACTCTATCGGCGCCCTGAAGTCGTCAGCCGAAGCCTCGCACCTGCTCCACCCAAAGGTGAACTAGTCCAGCTCAAGCCGAGGCTGGTAAACACCTCTGAACCGCTACCGGAACATAAGAAAACAAAGCCGCCAAAATTCGTGCCTTACGAACCATATCCAGGTGCCGTGAATCCCATGACAACAACAAACCAACAAACCGCCAAGCATAAAGTTCAGCGAGTTAGCAAAAATAATCTAGACATTGGTGTGCTCGCGGATCAGGTGTCTACGTTGCGCACTCAGGCACTGGACCTGGAAGACGCAGATGCCAAGCACGTTGATACTGCGAGTAGTGCCAGCAGCGTGGAACTGCAGCGGTTGAAACAAGAGTTGGCCAAGTTGCGCGAGGAGCGCGATCACTTCCAGGCGCAATATAAATTCCAGACCCAGGTTAACGGCGAACTCAAAAGTCTGCTGGTTGCCTCCGTTGGCGAGGATCTGCAGACGCGCGTTAATCTGCTGACAGAGGATAAACTGCAACTGGCTCGCGCTCTTCTCGATACGGCCAACAATTTGACCACCCACACAGAACAAATTGAGTTTTTGGCCAGCCAATGCGAGGTGTGGCGCTCCAAGTTCTTGGCCAGCAGCGTTATGGTCGAGGAGCTGGCGCGCTGGAAAGCCGATCTCACGCAAAAAAATCAAATGCTTAACGAGTCAACCAAACAACTGATGCACACAACACACCAAATACGCGAAATTCAATTGGACATTCTCAGACAACTGAAGTTCCTAGCCAAAATACGGTATTTGAATCTGCCCGCCACGGATGTGATCAGCCTCAGCGCTGAGAACTTAAATATACTACAGCGCATGGTGTTGCACTCGGGTCTGGGAATACCCGAGACAACGCCCAAGCTTTCTAGCGCCACAACGAGTCCGCTATGCGAGGCTGAGAAGTATGCCGTGCAGGTATGTTGATGGGCAAGAGCAATTTCCGGCAAGATTTTCACTATTCTATTGCATTTTAGGCCCTGGAATTTGTTAGTCAGCCACTAATGGCAACGGACGAAGCTATTCGAGCGCTTTTCGGACAGGTGCAGCGACCACATTTCATGTTGCCACCCAGCCAGCCAGATAGAGAGAATCAATAGCAAACTTGGAATTTGAAAAATATGCAGTTTTTTATTATTTACCCACTATATAAATGCAATAATAAATCACTTAGTCTTCTTTTCGGTGTTATACAGATCCAGATCGCTGACTAAACACAGATAATTATTGGTGGACTTGCTTTACCAGAGAAGAGTCAATAAAAGCTGCCAGATACCGTAAACGTGCAAGATCTTTAAAATGTATATGAACACATATATGCATTATGTATTTTACAGTTTACAAGCGGCCTCGCAAGCCGCAAGTGTTTCGAAATTATTGGCGTTGCCTTCGCATCCATTATAGATAAATTCCTGGCACGCATTTAAGTCGGGATAATAGGTTCACCTATCATGGCCTTCATAGCATAGTCCATGTTCAGAAGGTTTCTTACCACAAATAGCTAAGAAATTGAGAAACATCAGACAATAATGCGAATCTGATATTCGGAATCTTACACTGCTTTAGACCACATTAGACAATTTCAAATAGGCCACATGCCAGATAAAGTGCAATAGCAAGTTTCATCATAAATCGCTCAGATGTTTTTTCGTAACTACTGGGCAGATTACTTAACACAGACATTTATGAGAACTATAACAACAGGTACAAGCGTTGTAATATCCATATAAATATTGTTAATACTTGAACCAATTGAAAATGGGTAAAAAAAAGTTATGACATTTCGAAAATGTGTATTTAAGGCAGAATGATGTATCTCCGACCCCATAAAGTATATATATTATCTTGATCAGGACCACTAGTTGAGTCGATTTAATCATATCTATCTGTCCGCCTGACCGTCCGGCAGCATGAGTGCGGCCTAAATTTTTCGACTTAAAGTTCTCCTATATCGTGCGCAGAGCGAGTTTATCTTTTTATTAGATATCTTGCTTTATTTTTGTACTCGTTTTTTGTGAAAATATCATGCCCCCCTCCCACTCCCCCACTCATTTTCAAAAAAAAAAATTTGTTCAAAATTTAAACTTGCGAATTTTTGTTTTTAATCGATTGTGTTAGTCATAATTAGTATACAAATCAACATTAAACCTGATTCTGAGACTCTCAAATTTTTTGTCAAAAATCATGCCAAAATTGGCAAAAATTTTGACAAGTAAAGCTCTCGGATCCATAGCTGCCATATTTCAAACTTTTATGAGTTTGTCAAAACTGAACCGATTCTCATGTTTAATGGCATTTTGGTCACGATTTTTCATTTAGATCGATTTTGCATTAAAAATATATGAAATTTTGAAAAAAAAAATTTTTTGGAAAAAAGCATATCCGAAATAAATGGTTTTTTTTTTCAAAACTTTGAATATATATATGTATATGACATAATTGATTAGATATTAATTCTGCATTGCACAAATAATGCCTGTCTGTATGTTTTATACTTGTTTTTATATTAAATATTGATATTATACACTTAACCCATTGAAAATGGGTAAAAAGGGTATAATAGTTTTGTGCGAATGTATGTAACAGGCAGAAGGAGGCATTTTTAACCCCATAAAATAGAGTTGAATTGTACACTTAATATTACTTACCTCTGACTGTTTGTAGTTTTATATATATTTATATTTTATTTATATAGACTTAAAACTTGGAATATATACTTAAAGGTATCCATTTCGGACAAGATATTTGTGCCATGCCATGGCAAATCGATACACCTAAAATCGCAAATCGATAAGTGCATATTTTTGAAAATTTTAAAGCTAGTCGTCAAATGTGGTATGCAGATTACTGTTAATCTCCAGCAAATATTGAGAACTTGACCTCCAGCCATCCCACGCCCACGAATCGTGAAAGCCTACATTTCACGCAGTTTTAGAACTGGAGTCCCCAAATTTGTAGGTTTCAGTTTTCTGATGACCTACTCTAAGAATTTTGAGCTAAAGTTCTTCGTTATTTATTATAGAGTTATATATGCATATTCATGTTAACTACTGTGTCATAAACTGTGCAGTGCTAAGCCATAGATATCCTGAAAAGCCGCAACTATTTTGTTCTTACTCAATCATTTGTCTGATCAACGCAAAAACGCGATAGGTCACTGTCATTACCTACGATTATAAGTAGACAGAAGTTACCATTAGAGCTCCAGCTTGGATAACCATGGATAGCCATCGCTACCTACTTGCTTAAATGTGTCCAGCGATATTGGCAGATAGCCCATGGCGCTCAGTTCAGCCGGTCTCTGAGCGCGGCTGATAATATTCAGGAGGGATTTCTTGTAAGCCGGCGATGCATCGGACCAGTTGTGGCTATAGGCAGCAAGGGAAATGTTTGTGCTCTGTAAATCAATGGAGAGTGTTTAATATCTGTCACTTGAATTGTCTATAACAAATTACCAAAATCCCAACCAAATCACCATAGTAGCAAACCAAATAAACCTGAGAAGTAGCCGTCATCATAAATACAACATAGGTAATTCCTTCCAGATTCAGTCCCTGAATCTGTGTGTAAACTGTCACAGTGCAAAATACGCCCGCAGTTGTAAGCAGACTCAACAGGAGAGAGCCGCCAAAAATGCCATTAATCTCCTCCTGAAGCCTACCGTGACCCATTGTGATATTATGAATAATCTAACACAATTGCAGACTGCAATTGCACAAACTTACTCCAATAGCTGGATATGCTTGTCCACCAACTGGGAAATGAATTTGCGGTCGATTGAATCGTGCGTCCAGTGGGGCTGGTAGCTCTCCAGAGATCGGGCCATGTAATCAAAGTGCATGCATATTTGCACTTCAAAATTGACCAGCCACAGATCGGTGGTCATATTAGATATGACCATGAAGGTGCTGTGCAACCACTCAAGAACATAAATCACAAAGTACTGCCACAATGGGTCTTGCTGAGGATCAAATACGTAATACGGATAGCAGTGCATGTAGGGAAATCGATTCTCCATGAGGTAGATATAACCAGACTGCAGCACGGGTCCCAATACGACCATTGCCGACGAACCGAAGTAAACCGCAATTAGCATGACCAGCGGACGTGGCCAGTAGTACTCGTTGACCCGGTGGTCGATCCTCGCCTGGACAGTTTTTGGAAACAGCGACGCCAGTTTACCATTGAGCCTTCGAATGGCGACTCTTTGCAGCGATGTCCCGTATTTGGTGTCCGAGTTTATGACATAAGTTACCAGAGTGGCATAACGCATTATCAGGACGATATTGTTACCAATGGTATCCCACTCGATAATGCGGCGGAGCATAAACAGAACACAGCAGACATGGCTGCCTATGCATGCCCAGTGGTAAATCTGCATCAGGACATGGCGACGAGTCCTTTCTGTGTGTAGTACTTCATAGCCGCAAAGCCGATAACTTATGCTTGGTAACCGGGTAAAGTCCTCGTAGCTATACGGAACAGACTCCATACTGAAGTTGTTACTTGACTGTGACCTCCGTGAGTCCATCAGTTGCATTTATAGAGGTGTTAAAATGAGAATTTTTTGCGGTTACGTGTGATTTTGAACAGGTGCCAGTGTGGTATCGTGAAAAGGAGCCGGGTAAATTGGCCTATTATCCGTATTTTAAATGCATTAATATTTTGTTAAAAATTGCTATATTATAAATAATTAAATTCAACTTATTTACGAATTATTGTATATTAAAATATATATTTATCAATGATTTCATTAATCATAGTTGCGCGTCAGATAAATTTAATCAAAATTAAAAAATGGAACAGATAGTATTAAAAAATTATTCCATTTACGTCTGGGAAAACATACATGTGAACATATTTATAAAAATATACATTTTTCCATATTACGTCAACTATTTTACTGGACCATAAAGTGGTCATGAGTCATTAGATTAGCAATTATTAAAATCAATTGAGCGAAGCAATTGATGAAACAAAGTTAATGCCTAATTTGTAGTAATGTTGGTAAGTTAAAAAAAAAAACTAAATATTTAAGAAACATGCTATTTTAACATATGTTCATACAAATATGCAATTATTCTTAGTATTATTATATATTATATATTACGAATATTTAAAATTTCCTTATATATTTATTTATTTTTTTTTTTATGATATATTTTATTGTTTTTCAAGGCGTCGTTGCCTTATGAACAATATGTTTCTTTTACTTATAACTATCGCCGGGTACAAATATTAATGTTATTATTATTACTATATAGCACGCAGAGAGTGTGAGAGTAAGGGACATTCCGGGAGTTTCAATTTATAAGTTGACCGAAGGGTATTCTTATTCTCCAGAGAAAAACAAATGAAGGAATGTTTAAATCCCTCTATTTGCGCTGTATATTTCTTGGGACAGTTACGTGTTGGTACACGCTTCTCTTGTTTTTAAGATATATCAGTTTCTATTTTAGAATTGAAATGAAAAACATAATTTATGTAAGCATCTGATTGGATCTTGCAACAAAATGCCAGAAGTTAACTTTGTTTATAGCAAGTTTTAACTGTGTTTAGTTTTATCTAAAATAGAGACAAATGCGGACAGACACATTAAATTTTTTCTTCAGACTTTAGAAGTTATGGAAGTCACTATAAATGCGGTGACCCTAAATTCATTAATTCAGTGGGGCACTTTACCGTTGTTAACTTTTTGTTGCTTTCGTCTTTGTCGCTGCACTTGCACTTGCTGTGTTTGTTGTTCTTATTATTCACTTAAATTCTTACACATACAAACAAATTGACGTCAGTCTTGGTAACTCCCTCAATAGGCTCCATCTGAGTGGAATGCTAAACAGTAAGGAGCCGTTGGAATTTTTTTTCTTTCGTTGCAATGCAACAAGCGTCGTGTCTTCTTTGTTTAATTGAGCATTGGCGAGAAAGGCACAACGAGAAACACATATAAAATACATAAATTATATTGTAAATACACTAATTATGCGTTTGTATTATGTATCCAACCCCAATTATTCATTTCAGTTGAACTTTGCTAAATGACAAAGCCAAACAAGTGAGATTGCTCTAGTCGAGACCGCCCGACTTGCCTGAACCCAGCATTTAAAAAAAAACAAACAAACAAAAACAAAAATTATCAAATTTTTTCCAAAACTACATCGATTTTAAATGTAGAATCGATGTTAATGAAAAATCATAACCCGAATGCCATTAAACATGAAAATCGGTTCAGTTTTGACAAATTTATGGGTGTTTCAAATCACAAAAATCTAACTATAAGTATACACATATCGAAAGTTTCAAGTCTCTATCTTCAATAGCGCCGAAAAATGTTGTATTCATCCAGACAGACGGACATCTTGACGGATTATTGCACAAACCCAATATACTAGTTTCACTTAGTGAACATCTGTATTGGGCAGCATGAATACCTTAAAAATAATATATTTTAATGGTATCTAAGGCATCATCTCTTCTTTTACAGACAGGCCATAAAGTGGTGGGTGCCGAATAGTCGCCAGCGAGATAAATATGAAGTTGCAGCGCATTTTGGCCGGACCATCTAAAATAAACACATCGTTTCGGCCGTCGCATAGACAAACATCCTAAACCTCATTGCAAACATGTGAATGGCTGGTAGAACAATAAAATAGGCATACGAAGTTTAGGCAAGTTAAAAGGCCAACAGGTTGCTTTCTTACCGCTGACTACATCAAAGACAATCGCCAGGCGCTTATTCTGTGTCCCGTAAAAACGCACCATTTCTTTTCAGCAGCCTCAATCGATAATAGCTCCGTTTTAAATATGTATTAAATTGAGAATAAGCTTTCAGCAACTTTTCCAACATTAAAAATATTAAGTTCTTGCCAAAAATAAAATAATGCCAAAAAAAAGGCAGTAATGTTTCTGCCCATTTATTAATGAATTTATAGGTCGACTGCATTTAATATCTAAATAAATTAAGATACCTTAGGCTAACTTCATGTGCAGAACATTTATTATTTAAAAGATTAAACAAAATCACGTGAGAAAGCTTTATACAACTTATAATTTTTTGTTTTTTCGACTTTGAACATCTCATTTCTCTTATTTTATTCTCCAAAAATTTGTTTACTGGGTTACGAACAACCGGTTCTGTGTAGCTCTCTCAGTTCGCTCACGTTGCTCATTTGCTGCGTTTTTGTGTTGCCGGCGGCGTTTCTTTACGGCTGTGCCATCATCGGCTGCGTCGCCGACTCTCAGTTCGTGCTGAGCATTCGAGGCAAACGGTTCGTTTCGGTACGTTAAGACTTGATTTGTATTTTGTGCGGTACGCGCTTCTGTGATTCTGGCATCTGTTGGATTGCCGCCTATGTGAAATGGCCATGTGAGGGCGAAGCATCTTCCGATACGAAACTTTTCGAGCAATGAATAGTTTGATAAAGCTTTTATAAAAATATAAAATTTTTGTTGATATTAATATGTAGATAATATATATGTAAAGGTTTGCGCGCGTATTACGCAAATTGCAAAGGATAGCCCCGCCCATAAATTGTGTTGAAAGAAATTTATAAGAAAAGCGAAATAAATGTTACTACTTATGTACATTAAAGGCAATGTCAGTGAGAGTTTTGGTTTTTTTTAAATAAATTGTATTAAATTTCTTATATACACATAACGGCGCTCTCGTAAATACGTTCTGACGTTTTGTGTTGCTGCTTTTGTTGTTTTGTAATTTATAAGTGCAAATGTTCTCCATCACAGCTGAAGTTGTTGTTGCTCTTGCCTGCGGCTGTGGTTATAGCTGCGGCTGCCTAACCCGTTTATGTTTTAGTTGACTTGGTAACTCCAATATAGACGAACAGCAACACGCACAGACAAACAATGCATTAAACTGTTGTTCTGGCGCGGCAAGCGCAGTCTGGCGTAGTATCAGTACCAGTATCTGTGCATCCGTAAGATACACGTACTTGCGCTGCGTCGTTTCCTTATTCACTGCCTCACAAGTAGACGCGACTGGGCCAATGTTTATTTTTGTTTGCTTGCCAGCAAGCGGGAAAAACAAGTTTACCTCTCCAACGAAAAGAGCAACAACTATAAAAGAAACGCAGTTTAAGAAAAAAACAAAATCATTCGAGGAGTTCAGGTGAACCAATGCTGAACCAATGTAAAATCATACAAGAGAACTAAATTGAACACAAAATTCCTGTTTTCAAAAGGCATTTAATCATGCAAATTTATATCCAGCTAAAATATAATGCCTTAATTAGTGGAAAATGTAAAAAAAAATTATTTAAAATTTTTGGTGCCGGCAGCGTCTCTAATGATGTCGTTAATCAAAAGTCGTTCAGTGTATTTAACAAATGTCGCGGCAAGTGCAAATGATGTTAAGCCAACAGCAGCAAAAGCAACAACAAACAAAAGCATTAACAACAAACGCAGCCACTGCATGTGAAAGTTAATTTTGGCTGCGAGCGCCTTTAAATATATCGCAAAGTGTGTGACAAAAATAATTGATTCGGCCCAGCAGCAGTGTTGCGTTTAAAAAAGCGTCGAAAAGGCGCCAGAGTGCGATCAACGGCAAAGTGTCAAAAAGAGAGTGGAAATAAGTCGGACATGCTTATGGCCATAAATATTGGCATGCAACAAGTGTTCACCATATGTCGGCGCTGTATTTGTGTGGTGTGCCTGTGTGTGTGTGTGTATGTGTGTGCGTATGTGTGTGTGTGTGTGTGTGTATTGTTTTGCGCAATTTTCCTAAGTGAAGTTTCTCACTGCGGTTTCATTTTTAGCCCAGCCCGAGCAATACAAGCATGAAATTGTGACTCATCAATTGTGGCACTAAAAACTGTGAATTCCGAGCTTTTTAATAACAATTTTGCACAGCCAAAATGGGCTTTTCTTCGGCCCTACAGGGCCGCGCCGCCCACGAGGCGTTGATCGTGCGGCAAGATGCGGAGCTGCGTCTTATGGAGACCATGAAACGATCAATCCAAATGAAAGCCAAATGCGACAAGGAATACGCAATAAGTTTGGCGGCCGTCGCTCAACAGGGACTGAAAATTGATCGGGCTGATGAAATGCAAGGTAAGGGGAGGCCCTTGAAAACATAATATAATAACATATACATACAGAATACATCTATGTATTCAAGAAAATTCTTAAGTGATAAGATATCTTTAAAATTTATTGGCTTGTAAAACAATTCAAGATATGTATGAGCTGATAAGCTTATTGACTGTTTACGTCTATTCGTCTTGCTTGTAGTCTGACTTAAATCGCAATATTTTCAGGCCAGACGTAAAATTACTATTTTTCAGGGTCTAAATATACGACTATTATTTGATACTAAATAATAGTCGTATATTTAGACCCTGAACCCATTGAAAATGCGTAAAAAAGGGTATTTTGGCTTTGTGCTAATGTATGTAACAGACAGAAGGAAGCATTTCCTACCCCATAAAGTATATATAAATTCTTGATCAGGACGAGGAGCTGAGGTGATTTAGCCATGTCCGTCTGCCTGTCCGTTTGTATAAAGGGGAAGCGTGTGTGAATGAATGGTAAGTGTGTGTGAATTTGTATATTAATGTATGAATGCAAAGGGATTGAAATGTTTGTAAATGCAGATCGGAGGGCTTAGAGTATCTCCTAGTCGGGTCCCGACTAAGACCATCTCTCTTTTTATAAATAAACTTATTGAGTTTAGCCATATTTGCCCAGGCCAAGTCTTAATTTATTAAAATTGATTTCGATAATATATCAACTATCTTCAATTTTTACTGAAGGGTTTTAAAAATAGATAATTTAACACGAGTTTGAAGCTTATCGAATAAAAAAAACCAGTGAACAAGTTAGTTTTCCCGACTCGATCTTTAGAGGAGATGATCAGAATACTTCTTTCCAAATTTAGCATATCAAGCATTAAAATTATGGGAAATATTAACTATTTATCGAATTCAATTTATCAATTTATCTATCTATTTGGTGACTCTAGCTTTAATTATGGGAATTATACATGTGTATTCGATTGAAGCTGGCTGGTATACATAAATATATAGAGTTACGTATGTCCACGATTAGCGTCAAGACCCAGTCAAGCTAGCCATGTGCATCTGTCTTTTTAACGATTTTATAGACTAGAAGAGCTTGAGATTTCATTTTTAGAATTTAAGTTCCTGTATTCGCATGTTTATTTTAAGTTGTCTGTAATTTGCTGTGTTTTCCCAAAATAGATAAATGATAAATATCATTTGTATACTCTGAAACTATTGAAAATGGGTAAAAAATAGTGTGTAATGGTTTTGTACAAGTCTATTTAATAGGCAGAAGAAAGCATCTCCGAGATTACAAAGTGTATATATTAAAGTTGAGCGAATTTTTCTATTTCCGTGTGTCCGTCCGTCTGTATAAGAGCAGCGATCTCGGACAGTAGAGAGACCTAAACTTTTCGACTTTAGATTTTCCTAATCAATACGCAAAACAAGTATGTATATCATAATTTTTTTTCTCGATATCTTGCCCCATTTCATTAATATCGATCAAATCGATTCCAACCTTTGTTTATGTCTTGGAGACTATAAGATCTAGAGGCAGGCGCAGATCGCCCCAGATATCAATAAACCCCAAAAAAGAAACGCAAATCAAATACTACAGACTTGCCAATTGTACATACAGTTCAATGATCTCAATAAGTTCTGAAAATTTCATAACGGGTATCTCCTAGTCGGGCGGTCCCAACTAGAGCCTTGTCACTTGATTTTTTTTAACTTTTATTTTGACGTATATAACTGAAGATGAATTAATTAACTACTCAATGTTTTTCAATGATTAGAGTTCTTTTAATGGATGCGTCACCCCCTTTTAATCAAATGTTAAGTGCTCAACTATTTGCTGTATGTCAAATGCAGACGCACGGGTTGCACCAATTTGTCTGAATATATATAAAATGTACTGGAACATTCATATATGCAGCTTACGACGTCATATTTGGACGATTCGGAATTTACGCTGAGCTGTCTGGACAGAAAAGCTGTGCATTACTCACAAACAAAGGCCGCTCTACGTATGGGACCCGCTTAAAGATGCCTGGTTCAAGCCCCTGTGGGACAGCCTATTCCCATTAGTCACAAAAGCTGGCTATTGATAACCCAGCATCGATGCGCCAGAAAGCTTTCACTTTCGCTGGCTGCCGGCCAGGGGCCAAGGGAATTCATAATGCCCACGATTGCGACGCGGACTGGTCAGTCAACTCAAGCGCAAGCCCAAGCCCAAACTCAGACCCAACCTCAAAGTGCAATAACAGCGGCTAATGGTGGATAAATGATTGTTGATATCGCTGTTGTTGTATTTATTGTATTTGTTGAATTTATTGCGAATTTAACAGCTTGCTAAACTTTCTCGTAGTACTTAAGCAGCATCCACCTACATCGCATTTAAATTTCCAATTTTCAAGACGTGTGAATTTTATTTCTAGTGTTCTTATGAAATGACCAGACGGACAATTTCATTTAAACTGCCAGCTGGTCTCCTAGGTTCAGTTTCTTAGCAGTCTCGAAAAATAAATGTATTTTTTATACCCTGAACCCATTGAAAATGGATAAAAAGGGGTATAATGGATTTGTACAAATGTATGTAACAGGCAGTTCCGACCTTATAAACAATCAATCAAGTCAATTTAACCCTCTCCGTCTGTCTGTCCGTCTGTCTGTCTTTCTGTATGTCTTTCAGACTACAAAAGCTAGAAAGCTGTTCTTGAACTCACTCGTTTCGTATATACCATACGCAAATCAATATTATTTTAAATGATCGATAATCCTTTCCGTTTTCTTATTATCGATATTTAACGCTATTTTAACCCGGTTTTTTGAGTATAACTCATAAACTATAAGAGCTAGAGAGCAGATTTTAAATATTTCGGGATTTAGATACCTCCCTCCAAAAAGCCTTCTCACTTGTTTAAGTATATGTGTAAGTAATTGTAATGGCAAAACATCCTGGCAAGTATCTATGTGTATCTTAAAGATGCAGCCTCATCAAACTGTCGACAAATCGCAGCTGTCTCTTCTCCAGCTTATACACACAAACGCACACACGTACTCACACAATATATATATAATATGTATATGTACATTCGTAAATAAATAATTGGTATAATTTTCTGTGTCAGTTTGGCTTGCCAAATGCTTTTCAGTTGCGGTTGCTTTCTTTGCTACTGGGCCGCTAGTATATCCACTGGGTGCGAAAGCAAAACACAACACGAAATGCACAATCTGTGCACAATTTAAGCCAAATCATTATTGTATTTTGCCTCACTGATAGTTCCAGAAACTGCAGCTGCATGCAAATTGTTTTTGTGTTTTGTTTCCTCGTTTCTGCCACGTTTAATACGTTTTTTGGTGACCTATTAAAAGTTTCTTTTCACCTTGACCATGAACTTGGGGCCCGATTTAAAGAGACCACCAAAATGATTAAAACGAGATATATGAAAACTTAACCAAGCGTAAATATTTTTCTACTCTCTAGCAGAAATTGGTCTATATACAACAAACATGGTTTAGCGTGGTTATTATGGGATAATAACTCATATTACGCAACCCTTTACTATTTCTAGCGCCTATTTAAACCAATTCTGTTCCAATGGTAATGAATCATTTAAGCCAACTTCGGTTTTTTCACAGCTGCCAAGTGAGTTGGTGATTACGGTTCGACATTCGATCGTTCATGAGTCATAAAAAAACATATTTTAGCGTAAAGTAAATATGAAATTAGACGACTTGAATACCTATTAGACTGCATTAAATACGGTATACTTATTTACACTTAAGACTTTTAATAATGTTGTTTTACAAACTCATTTTAGGCAGCCTAATCACAAAATCTTGGCGATCGTTTATGGATGAGTTGGATCAACAGGCCAAACAGTTAAAGTTAAATGCCGAACAGCTCGATGTGGTTTGCGATAAACTGACCCATCTCTCACAGGACAAGCGCAAAGCGCGCAAGGCCTACCAGGAAGAGCATGCCAAGATCGCCTCACGCCTCAATCATGTGAGTACTAAACTCTAAGCACTTTCAATAGCTTAATTATGTCAAAATTTGTTGATCAGAGATGTGTTATTGGATTAGAAATAAACAAAGGAGGTAGGAGCATAGAAGCTATAAATTAAATTGAGCTTTTAATTATACTCTGAACACATTGAAATGGTGCAAATGTATGTAACAGGCAGAAGGAAGCATCTCCGATCCCATAAAGTATAAAATTTAGTTTAGCCATGTCAACGCAGCGATCTCGAAAACTACAAAAGCTGGAGACGTAAATTTTTCATCTTTAGATTATCCTAATGCATACGCAGAACAAGTTTATCATTTACTTCGATATCTTCATTCCCGTTTCATTAATATCGATAAAAAAAATGAATTTCAACCTATTGTTTTCTTACCATATCTCTGAGACTGAAAGCTAGAGGCAAAAAATATAGTGCGTTATGCCCACAATAACGCTCCCTAGCGCCCCAACCCTAAACAATAGGAAATTCCTATATATATATTTTGCTGGATTGCTCCCCCAAACATCACAGAAAACTTGTTTGACCACGGCCCCTCCCACCCCCGTAATCGAAAAAAAACCCGATATACCTGGCAGCTCCAATCGATAACACGTGCTTATTTCCGACAATTTTAAAGATAGAATCACCAAATTTGGTATGTAGATAGTTAGTGAGCTCCCCAACAGATTGCGATTGAATTTCCGGCTACGCCTACTGGAACGCCCATCCCGTCTTAGAGCTAGAGACCCAAATTTTAAAGGGAAATTACTGGTCACCTACTTTAAAATTTTTCAAAATACCAATAATAATTAAGTCCGTAAAAGAGAATAACGCAGTCGGTAAGTTCCGACGTTCTTACTTGTTGATTTTGTGTTCTGTTGTGTCGACAATTCCATTGAAAAAGCAATAATGAAAATAAACATAATAAGCCTGTAAAACTATATACATTTATATTAATATCTACAAATATGATTGGATGTGTGTCGGTAAGCGACAAAAAGCTGTAGCTGTATGTAAGCAGCTTAAGCACTCGTAGAGAAAGAGAGAGAGAGACAAAGAGGGAGAGACAGACAGAGAGAGATAGAGAGAGAGAGAGAGAGAGAAAGCGAGAGAGGGAGAGAGAGAGAGAAAGAACACCAAATGCTTTTGTTACGCTAGAATGAAATGAATACAAAAAGTTTTGATTTATAACCATTGCGACAACAAGTTTATTAACCCAATGGGGCTAGCGTTATGACATAAATACTTGCCACGGACGAAATACATATAACCTACGTATAGATTACTTTACTGGGACCATTATGCCCATGCCGATGATCCAGTAAAATTATAAATACTTCTACAAAACAAAACTGCAAATATTTACTTGAAAATATTCAACGCCTTCCTGTGCCCTTGATCAAAGACAAATAAATTTTCATTTGCAATAACATCGTTATTTGGATAAGTTTATTACATTTATTTGGAATCGAAATATATTTACATCGCAGTATTGGCATTTGTTTACAATATCAACGGAAACAAATCAAAATGCTCTATTCGAGGTAAATCGACTAAAGGACACCCTGTAGATTTACAAACATAAATTTGACAATGTGCACATTAACACAATTTTGTCGCGGTGTATAATTGGTATAGAAAAAAGAACACTACACAATACTTAAACGTAACCAAACTTCACATCTTTTTTTCACGTCTTTTGTATCATGGGTATTGATCCTGACCAAGAATATATATTCTTCATAGAGTCGGAGATGTCTTCTTCTGCTGGACATATACATTTGCACAAAGTTAGTATATATATAACCTTTCTTTACCCATTTTTAATGGGTACAGAGTATAAAAAATCGAGTTAAATTAAAACACAGTTATTGATCACATGATAAAAGCTCATGTTAAGTGATCATGAAATAACTCGGTTGTTTAATATTGGATTAGAGTTGGGTTTTTCACAATCAGAAGTGGGTTTTTTCTGCAATTATTTATGACGGTTCAGAGATTAATAGGTTTAACAAAATTTTCATCAAGTTCATGAAGAATTTTATCTCAATTTATTTGGCATTGCAACAAAATTGGCGCTTGCTAAAATTCATAATGCTCGTAAATAATTAAAGAATCTCCAGCGATGCTGCACTTTATAGACTGGAGACACCACAACATGCGATATGTGCAGAGCCAACTTGTGCAAAACCCAGTCAATTGACAATTTAGCGAACAAGCAATAAAAGTCAGAAAACGACTGGCACCAGCCACAAAAAGAGAAACAAAAAAAAAAACTTAAAGCGAAATTCCGGGCAAGAAGTCAAGTAAAAGATGTTTTTTGTTCAGGCAGCAAGTTTCCACCTCCCAGCTTGGAGTTTTTTTCCATATTGGACTTTGACTTATAATATTTGCGCAATGCTTTAAACACGACAACAACAACGATAACTACTTGAGCACTTGGGTTTTTGTGGAAAGAGCGGGACAACTACAAGGCGGGCAATTGCCTTTGCTGTTGCTTTGGATTTAATGTCGTGTGAAATAGGAACGGATTGGGTGCGGATAAACTGGCATCTCCAGAGCATTTATATTGAAAATTTCTTCCTCAAATTTTTAACTTTCCAATTGAGGGGCCTTTCCTCAAATTCTCAGACAGAGTAACAGAATAGGGGATCACAACTAATTTTTTTTAAATGTAATTTGATTGGATCGACCTACTTTAACTTATGTAATCAATGCACTGAAAGATGTATATATGCCTTGGAAGTTCTATCAATATAACCTTTAAAATAAGAGACTTAGTTCTGTAATAGTAGCATGGGAACAAACATAAAAAATAATATTTCTATGAGATTGAAGTATTTGTTATATTTATGAAGAATATATATGTTTTGATATTTTGAATATTCAGTCAAATCAAATCATATGAAAGATGTGAGGCTATATATCTATAGCATGTTTGCACACATAAACTTAATTTTAATCGATTGTTCCTATGCTATATAGAAGCTCGATGTTGGTAATTTTAAGCTTCTATGTTATAACTATAGGGACGCTCATAATGCGAAGTTTGGTTCGGATATCTTGAAAACAAAAATAACATTTTACGAGTGGTTATTTTAATCCTATAGTTGACCAATATAGATAATAATTTGTAAAAATGTATACTCTCATTTGCCAAGTTTACAGCCGACGGATATTAATATGAATATCAACTGGGCTGTTCATACTGATCAAGATAATATATATATATAAACTTTATATGGTCGGAGACGACGTTTCCATGCGTTACTTATTCCGTAACAAAATTAAAATGCAAGGTATAATAAAATGCTGTTTTACGGCAAAAATGTATAATTTTGTGACGTAATGTAAGATAAGAATATCTTTTAGGCCATAGAAATGTTTTTGATATAAGATAAGGCGTTTTAACGATACATATACTGTATAAGAGTTATAGTCCCATAGCCAAGTTTTATGATAAACATTGTTCTATATTGTACCCAAAAGCAATCTTAAAGTGTTAAAGGATGTTGGTGCTGCTTTTGAAAAACGAAGAAAATAAAATATTTACATGAAATTCAAAATGGGAAATGAAGGAAAGATCGCCCTCACAATTATCATTAATGCATTAACAAATGCTTGACAAAACATTAGACCAACTGGGGCTAACACAGTTATTAATCGCCAACAACAGCGCCCACACACACGAATAGCTAATGTATATATAAAATTTGTTGACTGTATCTCATTTCTTTCGGTTTGTCGAATAGATGGATCGCTTGCTCCCGCATTTGAAACGAGCCAAATGACAACCAAAACGCATTAGAGCACCCTAAACTACGACTGGGATTCGACTTCCGGGTGGGTTTCCACCGGCGTTCCACACATGGCGACTTTGCTAGGGCTTCACATATTTCATTGATAGACCGCAGAAAGCGAACTAAAATGCGCGCGCAGCGCAAAGTTCTAAGACTGACAACACTGAAAAGCAGCCCCTTGTCCCACTTAGAGTCTGAGGCATCGCGTACTCGTATTAATTACAATAGGTTCAATTGAAGTATCTTTATGCATACATACATACATACATACATACATACAGACATATTTGCCTTTATGCACCACAACAGCGTCAGCGTCATCAACAACAACTGGCAATTCAGTTCGCCTCTGGTATGCCAGATAAGCATATAAGATATGGCTAGCAAACAAACAACAACAATTACAGAACCGCAACAATAACAACAACAAAAAACTACTTCATTTGGACGTGCGAATGCAGCAACCACACACATTTATATTTGTATCTACAACTGAACATGGCCGCAGCGCCAGTCAATGGCCACTTAAAGAAACATGTATACACAAATGCTCATGTACTTCTGAGCATCTAGAGCATTATTGAGACGGAAAAGTTGATTAAAATTGTTGATTCTTGTACAAGTTAACTCATACACAACTCGAATATGAGAGATACCAAAGAGGGGCTGCCATGGTTTAAACATATTCAAGTGACGATGCCATAATTTTAAACTTAAAATGAAATTTCCTCTTCTTTTGTGGGTGTGCTCATAAGAAATAAACAGCCGACCGGCGTTTCCCCCTCGACCATTGAGTAAACGTCGAGTGATTATACACAAATGCCCTTGAAGAGCCATTTAATTAAACTACATTGACCCCTACACTCAAAAACGCAGCATCCAAGAATTTAACAGTGTCAAAATCCGGCCCAAGTTACAATTTCATCAATATTATTATTTCAAGATCATTTTAATTAACTCCATTTTTTTTAAATAATAAACTCAAATGCAATGCTCAATCTTCAAAATTCGTAGTCGTACCGATCAAAAATATATATATACTTAATGGGGTCGGAGATGTATCTTCCTCTGCCTGTTATATACATTTGCACCGAGCCATTATACCCTTTTAACCTATTTGCAATGGGTTTAGGCTATTAAAAGCTTAAAATCTTTAATAGTTTAAAAAGATTATGTTTTTAATGCAATTTTAAATGAGATAGAAATAGCAACAAATAATTTATAAAGTGTATAAAACTTTTTATGATTAAGTTGTCTACATTTTTGCCTGGTACACTAAAACATACGTTTTATATATATAATTAACAACTGGAAGATACTTAACCACGAGAATCAATGACTAGCATAGGGCGGACTTTGGAATTTATTGCAGTTGTTCGATTGTCTTAGGCTGGAAAAGTTTCTTGATACTGCTACAACTGCTGCACAAACTGCTACTGCTACCCAACTTGCAGCAACAACGGAAACAGCAACAGCCCCAAAAGACAAGTCACACACTGTTGCTTGAGTGCGCCCAACTTATAGATACATTTATACAACAATTTTTCTTCTAGTCACTGCCATGAGTTGCATGCAAATAAGGCCAGTGATTTTATCTGTACGGCGGCTGCAGCTGCCAACTCTCAACGAGTGGCACGCAGTATAAAAATTAGAGCTGATATTTGTTGACAACAAACATGTGGCCATGTTGTTGTTGCTGATGTTGTTGTCGTTCAAAGCTTAAAGTCGTGCAAAGATTGTGTATTGGGTCGCGTGCGCGAGCAAAACAACAAACCGTAGATACTCTTAGCCAAATAAATTGTTGCCCAAAAACGAAATTTGTGGACACCAAACGATGTCATGGGGTGCGCCGACAGACCGTCGCCAAGGGTGGAAATACACAGAAACGAATGAAAAGACTTTTCCGTGGGGGTTGCTTGCATAATTGCAATATAATGGCATGAACCGGCGTCGGCATCGGCAACGGCATTGCCGGCCAGTTAGCAAGTTCCGCCATCAATTGCCATGTCTGCAGCATTTGCAGTTGAGCAACTTTCAGTTTGGGCCATCGCCTGTTTGCGGAACTATTAACTCTCAGCCATGTAAGACCTTATCGACAGAGACGTCTACGTCATCGTCATCTACCCTCGAGGTGCGGAGTCCAAGTCAGAGTTAGGCGACACAATTGCAATTGCAATTTTGCATTGTGTGCGAAATGGCGGCGCCCAGTGCGTGTTTGCCAAAGCCAACGATGACAGCGAGTATCAGATACCAGTAGAGTGATGATGATTACTTCCGTCATCCGGCAGTAACTGCAGTGAGATTTCCAACGTTGCTCAGCACTTGTCTCTCAGCTCTCAGAAAAACTCTCAACTATCCAGGAAAAGTAGAGGCAAATGGCCAAAAACTATTGGACATTATGAATCTTAAACTGTATGCACACAAGAAGTGAGAGTTGCTCGGTTAGAGAGAATATTGTGTTCAGGGTATCTCCTAGTCATGCGGTCCCGATTAGAGCCTTCTTACTTGTTCCTCTTATTGCTTTGTGATCGCTTTTGTTTATGGCAAAGGTGCGGTACGTCCGGATTTGTGGCCCGATTTATTCCAAATTAACATGGGTCTGGTCAGACCGCCCACACTGCCATTCAATATATTTTTAGGTACAAAAATACGGTAGCAGCGGCAAAAATTGCTTGTATATAATGTAATCAAATTTATTTATAAACAACAATTTGTGGATTGTAAAATGACGACAAGCTCTCTTTTATTACTGTTTGCTTGCTAAGGAAAAATAAAATGTTGTGTACACATATGGTAATAAGACACATATTCTATATATGTATGTATGTACATGCCAATATATATATATATAACTTTAATGTTTTCATAGTTAAAAAAATATGACCAATTGTTTATGGTAAATCGTTAATAAACAAGTGGGAAAGCTTTAGTCGGGACCGCTCCAACTATGAGACACCCTAAACCAAAAACAATATAAATATATTTTCCCTGAACACTGTGATCTGTCTTTACACACAATTCAACCCCTTTGCAATTATACATACATACACAAACTCGCCCACACACACACACACACTAAGGAAACTTTAGTCTTAATTCTTGATTGAATTTCATAAAACAATAAATTTGGTGGCTCTAACGCTTTAGTCTCCCAAATATGCTAAGAAAACTTGATATCGAGTTTTATCGATATTAATGAAACGGAGCAAGATATCAAATCAATATGACTAATGACACGTTTTTAGGGCAGTGCAAATGCTACTCTTAAATTGACTTTAAATGGTTAGTTAAAAAGCAAGTGACAGTGCCCTAGTCGGCTGTGCCCGACTAAGGTATATTCTGTGCACAGCTCCGAGCTAAACTCTCTTTTTGCGCATTATACCAATAACTACAGGGTATACAAAATACAAAAGTAGAAAAGGTCTTGAAATAGGCCTGTTAACGCTTTACATGATTTCTGTTCGGACGGCTGCGACCGCCCCAGGGTTGACGGGAAGGCACTAGAGGGCAGACAAGCGCCCACATTTATTGCAGTACATGAAAGTCACTCCAGCTACACTCGAGAAAATTCTAATAATGGCAGCAACAACAACAATAATGTTAGAAAAATCAACAACAACAGCTCCTGCTGGTTGCTCCAGCTGGGCAATTTGTTTAGCACGAAATGCAGCCAGGCGCCAACAATTTTGTACAGTCCTTTGCTATAGGACATGAAGTCCTTGTTCGTGCCGTGTGGTTATATTTGACCGACGCGTCGGAACCGGGATGGTTCAGTACAGTAACGAAATTGCAATTTCCATTTTGGGCAATCTGAAAATGTGCTTTGGGGACATTTCATGTGTCCTACGCTGATTTAAATTGCAAGCTTTTTATACTCGTTTACGAAGTGAAACTAGTATATTGGGTTTGTGGAATGTAGATCATGTTGTTCGGCACTATTGAAGATAGTAACTGAAACTTTGGATATATACTTGTAGTTATCCTCTTCAGACAAATTGTTAAGATTATTTTGTGCCACACCTACTGGGAGGCTGGCATTTCGAAAACATGTTGATACACCTTAAATCGCAAATAGATAAAAAGTGAATTTCAAAGATAGAGTTACCAAATTTGATATGTAATATGCCCAAAAAAATCGGAAATGCCTATGTCTCCCAATGTTTTAAAGCTATAGTTTCAGTTGTTCTTATATTATAGACGAGTATTGTGCAGTTGGTTACACCCAACTGCAACGCGCTCACTTGTTTTCGATTAAACTAATGGAGGCCATAACTCAACAGACGCCAGCAATGGCGGCCACTTTAATTAATTTAAATGTGTGCAAATCCTTCCACCACTAAACTTAAAGCATAACCATTTGAAAGCCTACTAAAATCAAGGGGATGAAGTGCCCGATCGGGCTGAGGTCGGGATTTGCCGACTTGATGTGTCTGCCAGGAAGGCGTTGGCGACGCGGCGGCCGTTAACTGAACGCATTATTGTTTGTAATTCGCGTCGAATTGCCGGCAGAGTCCAAATCGAGGGGCGGGCGTAATCAACAAAATACCAACTCCAGCAGACACGTCCTTAAACATTGCGACGCCAGCGCCAGTTTTTCCCCTAACTAACTTGCAGTGCAGTGTAAATATTTTTTTCTTCCTGTTACGATATGTACGACGAGGGCGATGAATGCGCATACGCAGCGTAGGCCAATTGAATTTTCGTAATTTTTGAGATAACAACAAGAAAATTCGGGAGTGCCGAAAACATTCTTGATCTACATAGGTATGATATACCAAGATCGCTGCGTTCATACAGACTTTATGACGGACGAACATCGGAAAACCGATTTTGCTAGTCCTCCAAAGACTTTATGGTCGGTGTTGCTTCCTTCTACTTGCTACATACATTTGCACAAAGCCATTATACAATTGTATAAAAATATTATTATTTTTTTGACGGCATATTTTCTAAAGATGGTGGAAATTTAAAAACCAACAAGATACTAGCAGGGGGATTTGAAATACCGTCTGCATTTGCGTAAAATCTGTTTGCTAATTTGGAGGGAAGCCAAAATAAAAAAAAAATAAACAACAATATAAACAATTATATTTAAAACAACAGCTAAAACAAGTAAAAGTGCGCTAGCCATGACTAGAAGATACGCTGTTCCCAATCGTTCTGTATATAAAGTATAAGGTACGAATTGAAAACACAATCATGATGCGGAATTACAACCAGATCTACAGAGCAGCAAATGTGCGTTTTAAAAACAAATACAAAACAAGCGTAATACTCGTTCACAATGTAATCACATCTAAAACAATTAAATCGATTATGCTCTCTACCCTATAATTATGTGCAAACATAAATGTGATATTAAATACAAATAAACTTCGAATAAAAAAGTCTACAAGTCTCAAGTCTCTAGCTTTTATAGTATCTGACATCGACTAATCAACCTATCAAGAATATATAATTTATGGGGTCAGGATTGTCTGTTACATAGAATATTACGTTAATTATTTGTTTCAGAAGATACGTTAAAACTGTTTGATCTATATATATTAATTTATAATTTAAAATTTGATAATTACAAATATATACATATAGTACACACTTTTATTGTCTTCAGTTTTTGGACTATGTTGATTCTGCGGACTTTTTGATATTTTGTTATTGATTTTTCCTGTCGCAAATGCAAATGTATCTCCTCTCAGTATTTAAATGTGTACGCTCATTTATATAATTTCTACAGAATTTATCTGCAATTGAGTAAACACGTTGCGAGTATTGAGAGCTTATAAAATAAGCAAATTACGTAGTCGCCGCGTGTGCCGCAGCATGAATTTAAGTTTTGCACAAACAATTTTTATTTGGCAGTGCAGCCGTTAATGCGACAGCTGCAAATGCAGCGAGCACCAGAATTAATAGAGCCCCAATTGTTTATTTAATACTAGAAATGTAAAAATGTGCCGAGTGGTGGCGTTTCACTTTATTCAAAAAGAAATCGAAAATATTTTATAGCTACCACTAAAAATAAGAATGGCGCAGTATAGCAGCAGATTCAAAAAGAGACTATATGAATATGAGGTAGCTCAACATTTGCTTATTGATTATGACTCAATGACAGGATTCATATTATATTTATATACACTTATATTAAAACAAACAAAAAACAGTTACCTCCTTTAACACAAATTCAAATTGACTTGCATTTAAACTTTTAAGTTTATACATTCTAAGTGTATTGTCCGACATTTAAGTAATTTTTTAAAACGTAGAAAGATCTTTACATGAAATACCTTTACCTTTACCTTTTATTGATGTTAAATATTAAGTGGGACCAGATATAAAAGAAAAGGAAAGCTTGTTGGGTATATGGTACAAGAAACTATATATGTAAATATTTCATATTTCTATCTCGAGCTCTTATAATTTCCGAGATCGCTATCTGTCCACACGTTCATGGCTAAATCGAATCAGCTTTGAATGCTGATCAAGAATATACATATGTACATATATACTCTGCTGACCAGTTAAAGCCGTTTATTTATTTGCCATTGCGGTTGTCGGTGGCGCTTTTGAAACCACAAAAGTGTGGGCACGGGTCATGTTATTGGCGCATGCGACCTTTCTTTTAATCTATATGCAGATATGTATATATGTATATAAACTATGTAAATCAATCGATTTCTTTTACAATTCCACCTTGAATCGCGTTGCAACGCTACGTTGGCACTCAAGAGGATAATGTATTTGTCCGTTTACACCCCATAAAATGTAGCTAACAACGAGCCGAGGCAAGTGTTAAACGAAGCGACGGGCCCGATACAGAAACCGCATGCCAAACAAAGGTAACAAATGTGCAGCAAATAATGAAAATGACAGTCCATCAAATTGCAGCAAAACAATTTGGATTTTATAATGAGGCCAAAAGCAAAAATAAAATACAAGAAAATGCTGAGGCTTTCTTCAGGCTTTGTTCTCAAACGAGGAACGTTTAAAATAATGTATTATTTAGAATATTGACTTTTTGATCTTATATGTAATTCTGTAAATTGGCTCTTGATGCCAGACTCTATTGAGGTCAGTGAAGTGAATGCATAAATACATGTACATCTGTGTATTTCAATCATTAAGTTAAAGTCCACAATGTGTTAATTGATGTTGTATATTCAATGTACATCTGTGTTATGTATAAATGTATGTATGTGCCAATTAAAAAACTGGAATTTAGTGGAAGTGCAGTGAAATTTATATTTATCAATGAAAGTCATGAGTCATTTTCCACAACTGTCAGTGTATAAGCATATGTATACATTACATTGTATCCAAGTTGGGTATACTTTATAGAAATCAGTGATAGGACCTATGTCCATTTTTGTCCTTTGCAAGGTTCATACTAGTAAAGTAAACAGGATCTTACAGTTCAACGCATTGGAAAATTCATATTTGCCTCCATTAATAAAGGTATCCTTGATCAGAATGACTACGTGACTGTTCTGCCTGGCCATCTGTCTGTCTATGTCTTTGCAGCTAGTTTTTCTGTTTTCGCATACCTCGTATTATTATTTATATAGCTATTTACACATATTTTGACAGAGTAATGACGGAGAAACACACAGAGACAAAGACCAAAGTAGCAAAACATATGGCATTGAACTTTGACAATATGGGGACTATGTCAACACACACACATATGTATGTAGAAATATATATATATATATATATTGGCACTACCGCAACGCCGCAATGCTGAACGTTCGGTCAGGGCAATTGCGAGTACGAGAATTGGAGTTCGAGGTTGTGTTTGGATTCGAGTTGCCACACGAGTTTGGGGCTAGCGAAAAGTGACAAAGTGCCACTAGAAACTGAGAGGCTGAGCACAACAAGAGTCGAGCAATTTCTAGTTTGGCAGTCACATACTTGCATACACACATAAATAACTGTGATTATTTATGGCGCAGAGACAATAAACTTGTTGTGTCAATGACCAACAATAAGCATTAATAGTCAGCGTTCAGTGGTCAGCGTCATGGCGAAATATACGCAACAAAGCTGAACAGTTTTTCTATTTTGGTAAGGTCAACTCTATGCATACCGTGAATTCAATAAAAATGGGTTGAACAAGTAAGAGTGGCGATGTTGATTGTGCCCGACAATTAATTCCTCTTGTACGTGTATTTATATCATAATATACCACTTAAACAATTTTTACCTGTTTACAGGGTGTCTGGGTGTCCAACACTCTCGACATACGTGTTGCTGTTGCTTTTTGAGGCGGGTTTTCCATGTGCCAGATTTTTGGAAGCCGAGCGCAATGCATCAAAGTGAAGCTGATTGTCAGCTGAACTTGTTTGCTGGCGGATTTTTGTATAGCACAGATCCAAATCCACATCCGTGTCCGCAGTGAGCCTCCGAAAGTGGAGCAATCTGAAAACCTGAACGTCTTCATGTTTATTTCTGGTTCTCGGTTAGGTGGCTCAATTTCTCGCCTGCGTTTACATTTGCGGTTGTCTTTGCACTCGGAACTGCTTAATTGAAGTGATTTGCAGTCAATTATTGCGAAAGAGAAATTCTAAAAATCGCGCAAACTTTCGACCGTGAAAGTAGCGCGACTTACGAAACTTCTCCAATATCGACCATATCTAATTTGTGCTCGTTAGTCTACACATCTGTGCTATGCACTTATCAAGTTGGTTTATATCCAACTAATGCTTAAAAGTATGTGCATCTGAGTTTCGCATTCGCATTGTTAACGCAAATTGGCTGCTAAACGGTTAAATTGCTAATTATTAATTGTCATCTATCTGATGTAAATTGAAGTAAATCAAATCACTTTAATGAATGCCAATATCTACAATAAGATCAGCTCTCGTTTTCCCCATTGCCAATTTGAGAATGATTTTGCTTCGGCTTGCTTTGCAATTGCGTCGCAAAGTGGGGCAATTGTCTTACAAACAGAAATTTGCGCAAGCTGTTTTAGCGCTAATAACAACACAAGATACGCGTATGTCGACAACATGATGACGTCAAATGCAAAAATATGAACTGCCTGAGTGCCTGACTGCACGACTGATAAAACCGGTTAGTGCGCATTGCCATCAAAAGGTTCCTTTTTCAGTTTACTGTGAGATATTTAATACATATATACTTATAAATATACACATATGTATATGAATGTTAAATTGTCGCATAAAGTGATCACAATCTAAAAAGTTGAGACAGAGTTGATCGCCCTCGCGTAGACTGGTACGAGAGATGCAAAAACAACAAGATCGAGAGAACAGCAACAGCGAAAATAACAACAGCATTACGGCCATTAACAATAAACAATTAAAATAAGTGACAGACCATGTATAATACTATTTTGAAGTAACAACAACAACTCCACAGTCGCCATTATTTTTATCTGGTGTGAATTGTTTTGTCTCCGTCCAACTGTACAAAATTTTCCAAAATTGAGTTGCCTCCGCAGACACTGTTACTACTCTACTCTGTTGTATAACTGTTGTCGTGGTTTGATCTTCCAGCAGCCATGCAGCATTACAAACAGTTCGCGGAGGTGACTTTCGTGGAAATGATTACCAATTTGGTTAATGATTCCACCACGTAATCGATAAATATTCAAATTATGAACTGATAAAGTTGTAGATATGACAAAACAAGCAAGCAACATTTTTCGAATAGAGAGTGCCTAAGTAGGAAACACCCAGTGCCAGTAACTTAAGGCAACGTCTATAATTTTTATTTCAAAAATTTGTTAGTTTCAAAAATCATGTAAAAATTGATCAAAATTTTGACATGTAAAGCCCTCGTACCCATAAGTCTCACATTTGAAACACCCATAAATTTGTCAAAACTGAACTGATTTTCATGTATAATGGCTTTCTTGTCGTGATTTTTCATTAACATCGATTCTATAATTAAAATCGATGCATTTTTGAAAAAAAATTTTTTTGGTTTTTTTTTTTGGAAAAAAGCATTGCGAAAAAATATTTTTTCAAAATATCAAAATTTCTGCCAGCGCCAACTCCCGCCCCCACAAATTGCATAATCGCAAGGAAGCATCTCCGACCCTATAAACTATATATATTCTTAATCAGCATCACTACCCGAGTCGATTTAGCCATGTCCGTCTGTCTGTCTGTCCATCTGATGAACGCGTCGATTTCAGAGGCTACGAAAGCTAGCTCTTGAAACTCATTCATCTGCATACACAGATTAAATTTAATATTTCGGGTTTTGGCTACCTCCCCCCAATCGCCCCAAATATCGGTAAAACCAAAAAAAAAACCCATATCAAATACTACAGGCCTGCAAATTGGTTTGTACATACAGTTTGATGTTAGTTTCTATAGTGGAGGCCAAGCGCAGTTGCTTACTGAAGCACAATCAATTTTTGTGTTTATGTGCACACATACATACATACAAATGCAGAATTGTGTCTAGCGTTTCTCTAGGATTTTTTTGTTTTTGCAATGGTTAAATTATGTTTTATTACAAGGAAATTAAGTGGTTGTGTGGTGCAGCCGGTAGGTGTTGGTGCAGCTGAAGTCGAAGAGTCGGTGGTTCGAGCCGCGCGTAACGCTACCAACGGTGCGGAATCTTTCTTTTTTCATTGTGATAATTTCATTAATTAAATTTTTTCTCTTAATTTTTACTACCTCATCAAGTGTCGAGAGTTTGTGTGTGTTCAGTGTACCTACTAGTTGGGCGGTCCCGACTAGATCAATCTGAGTTTTATGCAATTTATCTGTTTCATATTTAAATAAATAAAATAAATTTTCGATCCGAAAATAATGAGAAAAAATGAGAATTTAAAGCACTTTTCTAATTTTAAGAATTGTCTCACAATTTTATCAGCTTCTATAATAATTTCCTACTTCAAAATGTTCATCGCTTTTAAATTACAACACGAAAATAAACGCGACACGCGCTCAACTCTTTTTCTTCTTCAAACACATACTTGTGCATACGAATATACATACATATGCATGCATGTATGTATGTATGTATGTACATACAACAACAACTTGGCCGGTACGCTTGGCTTTATCTCATAATAATCTACGCGCATGTGCGGCATATCTTTTCAGTCAATTTCAAGTACATTTTGCCTTTTTTGTTTTGTGCCACCGCTGTCGCCTGTTGATGGCCAAGCTAGGGCTCGAGCTGGAGCTGGAGTAAAATTGAGTTGAGCAAACAGACAGCAGGGGCAGCAGCAACAACAGGAGTAGAGTCAACAGCAACGGCAACGGCAACAGCTACGGCTACGGCTATGGCTACGGTAACGACAACAAGCGCAGGCAACGTTTGTCGGTCAAAATCAAAATCAGCCCCAGCCTTTGTTCCTCCAATTCTGAGAATCGTGGACCAGTTATGAAACAAGTCTGCAACATGCATACTCACAAATACTGGCACACAACTCAACAACAGGGACGAGCGAAAGAGAAAACGAGACAGAATGAGATGCATAGTGAGGCAGAAAGGGAGATAAATAGAAGGATAGCGTGCGCTGAAAACAATAAAGAACCAAACCAGAGCCAAGCAAATGCCCAGAGCAATGGGCAATGGGTCTGAGATTTGGGCTCCGAGTTGAGCCAGGGCCAGTTTCGGTCTCGTCTCGTTAGCTGCATGCGCATGAGCAGCGCAAAATACTTTATGGCCCGGCTGTGACTTCAACAGGGACTTCGGTCTGGGCTTGTGTACCTGCCACTTAGCTTTGGACTGCGCCGCACCGCGCTGCGACTGCAACAACGACTGCAACTTAATTTCTTACTGTAGCGAAGCAAGTACTCCATCATGTTTGGGGCGCAGTAAAAATAAATTAACAAAGCCAGTCAGCTAGTAGCCGGGCAACACTTACCGACTTCTCTAGCTACCCGACATACATACATATGTATGTACATCATTTTTAATAACGTGCTCAAGCGATCTTCGCTCTAAGCTAGCTCGCTTGACATTAAAAACGCAGATGTACAGTCTACGGATCAAGTTAATACCTCATATAAAAGAAAGTCATTTCTTTAACCACAAATAAAATTGAAAAATAAAATGCAAATATTAAATATAACCATATTATAGCATAGCTCAAATAATTTATACAGATATCGTGGGTGGCTCGAGGTCAATATTGGTTTTTCTCACCAAGATCCAAGCTATTTCTCTAATATTTGTATGCCAAATCAGAGTAAAAGCGCACAGAAAGTGGACTTTACTTATTTGTGCTGTTTATTAGTACATGTGAATACAGTCAGGAAGTCAATGAATAGATATTTTATCTTTCAATTTTAGGTTTGGCCCACATTTTGAAATATATACCAGAGGGTGTTCGGAGGAACAAAAGAAATTGTCTCCGACACGTGGGTCACTTCTCCTGTGACTACAAATTTACATAATCTCCAGACCTTCGGCTTAGCCTGGTCCACAGTGAAAGACTGAGGCAACAAACTCGTTGCTGGCCAGTCCGAATATTTGGTTTGCTACGCTTTTCGTTGCTACGCACTTTCACTTAAGTGGATAATATTGCTCAATTGCCATTCTATTCTGTTTTTGTCTGTTTTGACATTCAACGGAAATAGAAAGTATTGCCTGCTTGTCATACTGACCAAACTTATGCCAACATTTTAATTATTTGCACGCTGTTTTCACTTGGCACGCATGCAAATTCGCACAAATTTCGCATACAACATTATGAAAATGTAAAATAGCTATTTAAATTAGTTTCAGTGACGATTTGTCGATTTATTTAGCCATCGAAAGGATTTTGCTGACTACTAAACGAATTTGAATGATGGTCATTGTATTACTAACAACCAAATGTGTCCGCAGTCTGGATACAGTTATATGAAGCTAACGAATTGGCCATTAACATAAGCATGTCCATTGTATCAATCTGACCGCCGAGTTCATTGACCATCGGTTAGCCAAGACACGAACCATTGACTGCGAGCGCAACACTTGTGTTAGTGTTTGTATACTGGCCAATATTTTGAAATTTGCATAATTTGCAATTGCTAGCTAAATGCCCATATTTAAGACGCCATAAAACCTCGTCATTATTATTATTATCATTGTTGTTGCTGTCAGCGGTTATGCAACCGACTCGGGGCACCGCCTGGCGCTTAACTATTGAAAATGCCACACAATCAGTTGCATTGATTTCCCAAAGACTTGAATTATAGACCACGTCGGCCACTGAACACAACAAAAGGAAAATCGTTGGCTCGCATTGTTGTTATTGCTGTCACAGCTGCTTCACCATTTCTTATTCAAATTGTAAGCCAAGAAAAAGTCTCACGCGCTGCCCTCGTCATAAAACATACAAAAAAAAAAAAAATACCGAAACATACAAAAATAAGCTCCGTTGCCTCCATCCACAAATGTGGTTAAGATTTAGGTTTTGTTGTTGGTGTTGTATTTGTTGTCACTTGTTTGGGCTATTGCGGTTCGCTTGTTTTTTATTACGTCACGACTTCACAATATATTTGACAAATTTATTTTTATTAAAGGCAATTTCTTTGAAAGCGTAGACATGAATTGAATTTCGCTTGATTGAGTTGTTTTTTAAGTGCCTCTCTTGTTACCGGCTATTGATGCTCTTATTGGCGGGATTTTTCTTATGCGAATGCTAATAGGCCAATAGGGGCAATTTTTTATATTGTTCATCATGTAAATGTCCAACTAAATAATATATGGAGCGGCTAAGAAATTGACAAATATGATTAGAAAGAATCGACATGAAACTATACTAAACTAAACTATTGTCTTAAGTTTCTGACTAAGCGCAACCATTTATCAAGCTACGATCATATATATATGTATGTATGTATTGTATGTAACAGAGTCTTTAAGTGGTATAGAATAATAAAATTCGAATCAAATTTGATGTCTCTAGCAGTCATATTATAGCGATAAAATAACACAAAATACGAGGTTGTTGTACTTTTTTATCGATTGAAAAAATAACAGTAAACGTTATCGATCAATTGAAACAAACTAAATCTGCGTGTCGAAATTCTAAAGTTGATGTCTCTAGCTCTTATTGTTTCCGAGATCGACGCGTTCATACGGACGGACGGACAGACAGACGGACAGCTAAAAATAACCTTTTTCGATCTGCCGAATACTCAACTATTTTTATACTCGTTGACGAAATATACTCGCTCGTTACACAATATACTCTGTGTTTGTACAATTTCCGTATTGCGGTCCGTCCGTCCATATGAACGCAATTTACTTCGCCGCCATTGAAGCTAGACATGCAATTTTGAATAAATACTCAAGTAGACCCGTGCTAATGACTTTGACGTGGCAAATCGATAAGCCTAAAATCGCAAATCGAAAAACCTAAAAACTGATTTGGAGCTAGAGTCACCAAATTTGCCAGACAGTTTGTGCTTGAAGAGGTCATCTCTTCAAAAATGAAGCTGAGAAAGTTCCGCCACGCCCCCACGCATATATGATAAATGTTGTGACTCTAAATCAAAAACTGTTGCAGATATAGCCATTTCCGATTTTTTAGGGTAGGGTGCTGGGAGATATTCTAGTGGGCGTGGCAAAGATATCAAGGTCGCAATCTTTTGGGAAGGTCCCCAGCTGTTTGCATAACAAGCTTAAAGCTAAAGTAGCTTAAAAATTATGGATTTTATCGATAAATATTTTAGGCGCCATCGGTTTGCCACGCCCCCGTGGGCGCACCCCAAAAAGCTTAACACCTTATCTGATGCGGGTACACACGGGTATCCAACAACGAACATTGCACAAACCTAATATACTCTTTTCGTTTCGTGAACGCATAAAATAAATAATACATATAACGTAAGTGGGGCTCGATTTCGGGAAATATAACAATATTAAAGGAAGATTAACCAGTGTGCGATTGATATAACGAAATATATGTATGTATATTCCAGATTTCAAGTCTCTAATTGTCTCTTATTGTCTCTGATATCGACGCGCTCCAACAGACAGACAGACAGACGAATATAGCTATTTAAAACCGACTATTGAAACTGACCAATAAAATGTTTTGAGATCCTTCTATATGTTACATACATTTGCCCAAAACCATTATACCCTTGTTTACCCATTTTCAATGGGAACAGGGTATTACGAAGAGCAACACAGAAAACCGAATTGAGCTGATTTATACAAAACGTGGCAGTTGGCACAACTTGTCACAGTTTCCATTAGGTCATCGCCACATTTGCATATGTTCGCAGAATCAAAATTTTTACGCCATGCGTTGTCTCGGCTAAGAATACTCTGCAAGCAGAAAATACACAACAAATTGGGACTACGAGCTGGGAGCTAAAAGCTGGGAACTGGGAACTGGTAACAGCTGATGGCCAATTATGTGCCACAGCGCCGCCCTGTGGTGTGAGAAAAGCAAAGAAAGTTGCGCAGGTGGCGCAGCTGCCCAGAATTCTCAGCGCAAACGCAAGAAAATTGGCAATCATTTGTAAACAATGTACGAGGCGAATCGCGCCAGGGTGCGCCGGGCTGGGGGGCGCGGCCAAATAAACACAGCCCGCATATCTATTGACTGCGCAGAGTGGTCAGAAATAAGAAATACGCGCCGCGTGACCCACTTTCAAGTATTGTTTTTGTCTGCTTTTTGTTTGTACTGTTGCCGTTTGTTCCACGTTCCACTCTCCCATGTATGTGTGTGTGTGTGTGTGTGCGTGTGTGTGTCTCAGTCTCGGTCTCGGTGTGTTTGAGTTTCTTTCTAAGCAACAAGTTTTTAGGCAAATTAGCAGCCAACAGCTGCAGAGTTATCGGCATCGCTCATTGAAAGTTGATTAACCACTTGCCAACTACTTATGGCCAGAACTTTGCGAATACGTCAAATATTGTGTACTCTCTCTCTGCATATAGACACCAACAGTAAGCAAAGGTAACAGCTTATAATATATACGTATTTTTTTGTTTTGTTTTGTTTTGTTTGTTGTTTATGTAATTGCGAGATATATGAACTTTAACACTTTCATTGCAAGTCACAGACACAAATACAGATACATATGTATGTATGTATGTATGTATGTATCAACTATCAAAGTGGGTCAATAATTTTTGGGCACTTTGTTAATTGTATTTATTTCTCTCGTTTTTATTATTTCTTGTGAATTTGAATTTGAAACTAATTGCTAATCAATGAGAACTGGTCGAAGTCTTCAAAGTTATTTATAGTAGTTAAAAATTACACTTCAATTAATCTTCGCTGTCTTCCGCATCTAGTGACAAATTCCAAAAAACTTGCTTACGCTAAAGATGTTCTACTTTCAGATACCCTATATAATAACACATAGTAGGGGTAAAATCGGAAATTATCGTTAGAAATTTTCTCGCATGCAACTTGTCATTAGGATTCACTAAGGTCATATACCCGTTCTTAACTTGAATACGGGGTATTAACGTTACCTGAACTCAGGTGTTCTCGTCTGCTTGCAGTGTTGCTGGCTTTTTGCTTATGGCCCAACATCAAAGTGACTCAGCAACTTTGTGGCAGCAACATAGTTGCCGTAGCTTGTTGCTCCTGGTGAACGTGGCACAACTGCACTTTGTTGCCATTAGTTTAGCTGCAATGCTGTCGATTTTGTTGACAATGCTAACGGATGTTGGCTCAGCTGCATATTGCAGTCATTTGTCCTTTTGGCCAGTCACTTTACATTTGTTAAATATCGCGAAAGAGCGAAAGAGAGAGAGCAGAAGAATGCGAGAGAGCAGAGAAAGGGAGAGAGAGAGAGAAAAAAAAAAGAGAAATGCGGTAAATAGCCCTGCAATGGACGCTGTTTCCGCATTCGCATGCAATGCGTATGTGGTAACACGTAAGCAAGGGCCAAGCTCAGTTTGTGGGATGATGTAATTGGCCAAGCTCTGGGTAAAGTGGATCAATGGCACAGCCAACAGTTGTTGTATACATTTGTAAGCTTCAATTAAAATTCAAAAATTCGTTACCTTTGTATGCATTACAGCTCACAGATGAAGTTGTGCGAAAGAAAAGCGAATACCAAAAACATTTGGAGGGCTATAAGGCGCTGCGGACGCGCTTTGAAGAGCACTACATAAAAGGTAAGTGCCACCTGGTGTTCATTGGCAAGGCTGTTGGCAGTTTCTTCAACGGGTCTTTACAGCGCCGGGTCGAAGTGGTCGCAAACTGGACGATGTACGGGACAAATATCAGAAGGCCTGTCGTAAATTGCATCTCACACACAACGAGTACGTGCTCTCCATCACGGAGGCGATCGAAGTGGAAAAAGACTTTCGCACAGTGCTGCTGCCGGGTCTGCTGGAGCATCAGCAGTCAGTCCAGGAGAGCTTCATACTCCTATGGCGCAACATTCTTTTGGAAGCGGCACAGCACGGCGATCTGACAGCCGACAAATTCAAAGAGATACAGAAACGCATCGATACTGTGATAAGCGGCATAAATCCGACCGAGGAGTATGGCGAATTTATGGAGAAACATAAGTAAGTAGCATCACGGATCCACTATTTATTGTTTATACTCGTTCACGACGTGATGAAAGTCTAAGCGGGTTTGTACAATATCCGACTTGAAGACCGTTTGCAAACAATATTTTTAAAGCTTTTAAGCTAGAGACGTGACTCTTGGAATATTCAATATATAAAACTTTTGCAGACAGATTATTAAATACCTGCTCTAAAAATTTAGTCGACACCCCACTTGCAGGTGTTAACTCCCATAACTCCCAAAATTGTAAAGCAACAGTCATCAAATTTAACAAACACTTTTCCGACCTTTAAAAATCGAGACAAAATAAAAAATCCATATTTTTCGAAAATAATAATAATAAAGAGCGTTTTCGACTGTTTTAAGCCGTATTTTACTTTTGTATTGTGCCGACTTAAACTTTTTCACTTGTTTTGTATTTGTATTGTGCGTTTTTACACTCAGAACTTCACCCACAACGCCGCTGCTCTTCCAGTTCGATGAAACACTCATCGAGGATATACCGGGCAAGCTGACTGCGAGCACCCTGACCGTGGACAATCTGACCGTTGATTGGCTACGCACTCGCCTGATGGAACTGGAGTCGGCGGTGAAGGATTGCCAGGAGCGGCAGCTGAAGATGATCGAGCATGTGAACGGGGGCTCGCCGGTGGCCAATGGCAGCATCATATCCAATGGAAGCAGCGCATCCAATGGCATACAGTCGAACAAAGATAGTCAGAAGTATGTTGCCCATTTTCTGATAAAGTCAAAGATGTTGTGTAACCTCTTCCTCTTGCAGTCGCCAATCGAAGGACCTCAATGCCATGCGCTGCCAAGAGAAACAAAAACAAAAACTTGTCGATATGATCAAGTGTGCCCTGAACGAGGTGGGCTGCGAGGAGCTACCCTCCGGCTGCGATGATCACCTGTCTCTGGAGCAGAACTTCATCGACCATGGATTCAATAATGAGCAGCAGGTACGTGTAATTGCCTGTTAGTACTTCCACGGGTTGGTTAGCCATAAGCCGTAGCATTTTGGGTTAGTATCAATGGTCAACTAATCGTAATGGAATATCTAACTATCTCTATCCATCTGGATGCTGCTCCACATACACACACAATTTTCACACACGATTCTTTAACTCATTTTAATAAACATGCGGCGCTGGAACAGCGCTCGAACTCCACTAGCTCTCCAGGCTTGGGTATTATGAATGAGCTAATGCGCCGCGGCGGCGTTCTCACGCTACTGCGTGGACGTGGTCGCCACTTCAAGCGAAAGTCGACGCCACAGCCAACGACCCCAATGATCAGGACGCGTCAGGGGAGATTTGCGAAGCTGCAGACCCGTTCGCAAAGCCTGGGATCGTTGTCGGTAATTACGGATGCGCGTAGTCCTGCACGTTACGAGCCCATTACTAACCCGCTGCGTCTGGCGGCTAGCATACACTATCTCGGTGAGGAGATTGTGTTCAGCGCGACGCCGCCGGCGCTGCCACGTTTACGACGCACGCAATGTTCCATGTTATGTTTGGGCGAGGACAACGAGCCGATTGAGCCTTTGCCATTGCCATTGCCATTGCCGGTGCCGGTGGCCTCGCCCACGCACGCGCCTACGCCTTTGAGCCAGCTAAATACCGCTGCCATTACTAACACTAACAACAATCACATCTACGCGGACCTGGAACTGGAGCTAGCTGGAGCCAGCAAGCAAGTTGATGCAGATGGGGACAGCAGTATCAGCGAAAATGATTCGGCAGTGAAGCCTCAACAGATCGAAATCGAAATTAACCATGTTCAATCGGATGAGCCACAGGCGGCGCCACAAAGCTCCTTCGATGCACATCTGGACAGGATTGATGAGCTAAATCGCGCACTCGACGATCGCTTAAAGCGCAGCTTGCAGCCCACAACCGCCAGCGGCGATGTGAATGCCATTGAGAGCGCCGATGATATCCAGGTGCAAACGCGCCACGCTGATCAGGATGCCGATAGCCAGGCCAAGCGCAGCTCCAGCTCCGGCTCTGAATGCCGCTCGTCGCACCTAAGCGACAAAGAGGGCGGACAATCCAAAAAGCGCTCACTGTCCTTTACGCAAAAGTCCATTAGTAACATAATTAGCAACATTAGGGAGTTCTCCAAGAGCCCGCTGGCACGCATGGCCAAGAATGCAACCCTCAACGAGGAGCCAGATACATCGAAGCTGGCCAGCGAACCGAGCCAGCTTTCCAACAGCAGCGAATCACAGACGCAGCACAGTAACAGTAACAGCAACGATAGTTACAACAACAATCATAAAGCAGCCTGCCAGTCAACAATCATCACCAGCACCATTACGACGACCATAACAACAACATCGACATCGACATCGACATCGGCATCGAAAACGACGCCGTCCAAGGAAACCTCAAGACTGAAATTTAAAGTGCCAATCATAAAAAAGAAATCGAAAGCCATCCGCAACACATTCCGTACCAAGCTGCTCAGCTTTCAGCTGAGGCACTCCAAGCCCTGCAAGCAGTGCACCAAGCGTCGTCGCATTCATCCCAGCAAAAGCGTCCTGGATTTTGCCAAGGAATTTGAGACAAATCCACGGGAACAGGCCGATCAGGAGCAGTTCTGTAGCTGCCCAGTGCCGCCGCCGAAAGCAAAAGCAAAAGCAATGTGGATGTCCGGCCAAAAAGAGCGATCCTTTGAGGTGCACAGCTCCGAGGAGCTGGACGATGAGGAGGATGACGACAACGTGGACAGCAGCAGCGACGATGTGCTCAGCATGAAGGAGCACTGCTATTGTGTGCCCAGCTTGGCGGCGAGTGTGAGTAGCGAGCCAGCGGTCAAGATCAGCATCGTGGCCAAGTCAGCAACAGCATCCACAACAGTATCTAAACGATAACTGTCGCCAGATGGCGACACCGCACATCACCCGACGTAGTTGTAGTTGCAGTCCGCATGTTGACTGCTTTGCATGCTCAACTTTCCTGCTTTCAATTTTCGCATTCAATATTGAACGTAGCGTAGAAAGAGCTTGACAAGAAATATCAAAAATAAAACACGATGCGCACTCTAATCATTTATTATTCTGAGCACCCAGAACGTAATAAGAGCGAGGGATGGCCATAAAGTACAGATATTACTATATCATTTTGTAAAAACACAAAAAAAACAAGATTTTTCTGAAGAACTTGGAGACAAGGCTTTGAACCGTGATTGAAACCACAAAACTTGAACTTTTGCAGTCTTTTTTTTTAATCATAAAAGTTATGAAAATAAACTTATCGCAAAAGAGTTGCTAAAAATTGTACTAAGCCTTCAGTAAGTTTACACATACTGTGTTTAACAATTTATTTGCAAATTTACATCGAACTTAACAGCATGTTAAAAAATTTTCACATTTCAACAATTTTAGTTAAATTGATAAACGACCCTCGCATACGTTTCTCAATGTTCTTGTGCGTATCGGGAGAGACACTAAGAGCATGGTCCCAATCCATATAATTCATTCAGTACTCTCAGATCTCGCGAGCAGCTAATACGTTTAGCGGCTGACAATATCTATTTAGCATATATACTTGTACGCACTTATGTATGTATGTATGTACATAGGTGGAAATGTTTGGCGTCTGTTTGGCCAGTGAAAAGTTGGAAATCATTTGAGTCTAATATAAATAGAGCCCGCGTGTGTGTTTTGCCTTGGCATTAAGTATATTGCGCAAGTAGTTGAGATTGGGCCTCCACCATGAGTAGCACCGCTTCCGGCCAAAGCAGCAGCTGCAGCGGCACTGGCACTGGCACTGGCAGTGTCAATGGAACCGCAGATAATGGAATCTTTGAGACCATTGCCTTTGCCTGTCGCCCAGTACCGCCGGTGCGCAGGAGGCGACCCAAATCCAAAGTGTTTGTGAGTTACTCAAAGGCCTTGGATGTGCTCTTGACATCTCAATATTGACATAGCTATGGATGTAGTAATGATTTGGATTTTTATTTTTATTTTTATGCACCAATGTATACTGTACCTAATTTATATATTTTTTCGCATATATGTACTTTTGAATAACGCTTTTCAATATGCCTGCATTTTCGTCAGAGATATTTCCGCCCACACACTTCCGTTTTGGGCAGTGAAAATGGAAATGGAAATGGCGTGCTAAATATTAAATTTGTGCTTTGCATGTTTGACTAATCTGCAAATGATATATTCCAAGTATAATCCGCTAACCGTTCCACAACAATGCTTCCAGCTCTCGCTATCAACGAATCGGCCACTTTACGAGGAGGAGTGGTTCCACGGCGTCCTTCCCCGCGAGGAGGTCGTCCGTCTGCTGAACATCGACGGTGACTTTCTGGTGCGCGAAACCATACGCAACGAGGAGAGCCAAATTGTGTTGAGCGTTTGCTGGAACGGCCACAAGCACTTCATAGTGCAGACCACTGGGGATGGACACTTTCGGTTCGAGGGCCCGCCTTTTCCCAGTATACAAGAGCTGATCATGCATCAGTATCACTCGGAGTTGCCGGTAACCGTTAAATCAGGCGCGATTCTGCGCCGGCCAGTCTGTCGTGAACGCTGGGAGCTCAGCAACGACGATGTGGTCCTACTCGAAAAGATCGGCAAAGTAAGATGACCATAAATCCTACATATTTACCGTAGAAGCTTTTTAAAATGCAATTTTTTCAGGGAAATTTCGGCGATGTATACAAGGCCAAGTTAAAATCTACGAAACAGGATGTGGCCGTTAAAACCTGCAAAATGAACTTACCGGAAGAACAGAAGCGCAAATTCCTGCAGGAGGGTCGCATCCTGAAACAATATGACCATCCGAATATCGTCAAACTCATTGGAATTTGTGTGCAAAAGCAACCTATCATGATTGTTATGGAATTGGTGCCCGGTAAGTTATTATACTAAAAAAAATTATTACTGATTTCGCAACTTTGAGAAAATTATTTAAAAGAGGCTTTTGCATTGCTAATAAAAACTGAAAATATGTATTTTGAATACTTTCAAATATCATTTACAAATACCAAAAGTAATTGGGTAGCAAGCAAAGCTAACTTTATATTAGACTTGTAGATCTGTGGAGGTTAGTGAAAAGAGTATATTGGGTGTGAGCAATGTCCGCCGTGCTAGAGACTTTGATATATACTCATGTGTACCTGCGTCAGAAAAAGTGTTAAGATTGCGACCTCCATATCCCAAATCGCCCACCAAATCGTGAAAATGCATATCTCCCACTGTTTTAGAGCTAGAGTCCCTAAATTTTGGCAGACAATTCGCATTAACTCTAAATATCGAACCATCAATTTTCCGCCACGCCCACACCCCAAAAATTACAAAAAACTGAAATGTTCCAAAATAACAAATTGTTACGTGTTTTAAATTAGAACAATTCAAACAATATAATAAACTCATTTAAAAACTAAATAAGTAGATTATTAAGTAATTTATTAATTGGTAATGCGAACATCACAAAAGAAAATATAAAGGGTTACCTTTCGATGTGGGCAGTGCGTAGGTCATATATAGGTATATAGATTACTACAAAATTAATTGATAAATATAAAGTAATATTTGATCTCACTGTTTTTAAACCTTCACATTTAAGGTGGCTCGTTGTTAAACTATTTACGCAAAAACTCCAATACACTTTCCACGCGCCAGCAAATGGGAATGTGTCGTGATGCGGCAGCAGGTAAGTGCACTTAAACCGATATGGTATCTAGTTCTTGTTGCTTTTTATCAATTGATTTAACTGTGATGTCTGCTCAAGGTATGCGATATTTGGAGTCTAAGAATTGCATACATCGCGATCTGGCGGCTCGCAATTGTCTTGTGGACTTTGAGCAAAGCGTGAAAATCTCTGATTTTGGCATGTCACGCGAAGAAGAAGAATATATAGGTGCGTAAATCAACTTTCCCAATTTATCCAACTAATTTAATTCTCATTTAAATAGTTTCCGATGGCATGAAGCAAATTCCCGTGAAATGGACTGCCCCCGAAGCGCTTAACTTTGGCAAATACACATCGCTCTGCGATGTTTGGTCATACGGCATCCTTATGTGGGAAATATTCTCCAAGGGTGATACCCCATATTCGGGAATGAGTAATTCACGTGCCAGAGAACGCATTGATACAGGTACAGTATACAGTGTGCACTCGTGATAACTACTGAAAATCGTTACTACTAGATTCGGAAAGAATTTAAACATTTGCAACAAAAGATATTTGAATGTACAAAGAACTACTGTTTTATAGTTTCCTTTAATCCTTCGTCAACAGAATTTGATACCAGATATTTTCCCCACTAGCTTTTAACCTCGTGTAGATACATATTTTTTCAGTTGAATATTTCACTTTTTTCACTCAAAATTGCAAACAATGCATTTTGCGCTTTGGTTTGTACACATATTTAGATGCCATATTTCAACTTTAAAGATGAGACTATATACACCTGAATAGTTATTCAGGTTTCCACTTCCCATAGTAAGGAGCTAAGTGAAAAAGAAGAAACTCCCGACTAGTGCACTCTTACTTAAAACCAATTTTGCCAAACTTTTGTTAGGTGTTTACATTTTCAAATTAACGTTACTTATTTTGTATATACTTTTCAGGATATCGCATGCCCACACCAGAGAACACGCCGCCGGAAATGTACCGCCTGATGCTGAAGTGTTGGGCCACCGATGTGGAGTCCCGTCCGCATTTTGATGAGATCTACAATGTGGTTGATGCGCTAATCCTCCGCCTGGACAATAGTCACTGAGCTCAGCAATTAAGCATTATGTTTCTGCAGCTGTAATTATTTCTAAAACATACTCAATGTAGTTCTTAGCAAGCGCTTTTAAAGTATGTCACTTCTTAGAACTAAACAACGAAATGCCTGTATTTAAAAAATACTATTTACATACACATTATCACATAATTACCTACATATATTATACATCAATTTTAGCATATGAAAAATATTTATATGAATATGCATATATTTTATAGTCGTGTAACTGTATATTTTTTACATATATGTAATCAGCTGAGTGTGTGTATTTGTGCGTAGGTGTGTGTGTGTATGTATGTATGTGTGTGTGTGTGTGTGTGTGCGTGAGTGTGTCTGATTTGTCGTAACGAATCCTTATTGTGCCAAAAAACTGCAGAAAAAAGAAGCCAGAGAACTTTTCGAAACTCAACGTGTGCTTGCTCTTAGTCTAAGCCCTTGAATTTATACGTTTAGTTAATGGTATTTAAGTTAAAACATTTGTAAATTATGTAATCCTTCTGTATCCTGTTAGCATATGGGATTCTGGAAGGGCTTTACATTGAATTGTATATTTATTTAACGCCACTTACATTTCTATTACTTTTACAATTCTATAAACATACATTCAAGATCTAAGTTTAAGCTCAAATTTTTGCAACTTTGCAAATTTTGTGCAATAAAAATTTCAAATAATTGAAAAAAAGTACATACATATGTAAATCAAATATATCTAAAGTTTTTTATTAAGTGCCAGTGGGACATTGGAGAACTCCACTTTGGAGTACCTTTTCTTGAGCTCGTCCTTCAGCTCCAGACTGTGGGCCCAGTCCATGGTCTCGCAAATCACTTTAACCTCCACCGTGTAAATATCGCGCAGCCAAGCTCGTTCATGCATAATGTCCTTGATGGATACTCCCACCCGGACAAGCAGCGCACACAGATCATTAATGCCACCCGGACGATCACTGACCTCCACATTGAACTTGACCAAGCGACCCTCCGCTGCCAGACCACGCTCCAGGCAACGGCCAAAGACTGTTGTGTCTATATTACCGCCGCAAAGCAGCACCACAACCCTACAATGAAAAGCAGATGACAATCATAGTAAATGGCGCCAAGACTTCGATATAAAGCTGCGCACTTCTTGCCCTTCAGGTCGTCCAAATGACCAGCTAGTATAGCAGCCAGTCCAGCACCGCCGGCACCTTCAACCACACACTTTTCCTCCTCCACCAGACGTAAGATGGCCACCGCTATCCACTCCTCTTTCACCACCACCATGCGATCAATTAGTGGCAGGGCGGTGGCATACGCATTAACTCCCACCATCGGCACGGCCAAGCCATCGGCTAAGGTGTTCTTGATGGGCGTTCGTATGGGGCCCTTGTTTTCCATAGCATGAGTAAAGCTGGCACACTTTTCTGATTCTACGCCCTGGGGAAATATGTTGCTGTTTTTTAAACAATATATATTTCAAATTTATGTATGTACTCACAATTATTTTGGTGTTTGGCGAGAGCGCCTTTATAGCTGTTGCAATGCCCGCGATTAATCCACCACCGCCCACCGGCACCACAACTGCGTCCGGCTCTTGCACCTGCTCCAGGATTTCCAATCCAATTGTACCCTGGCCGGCCATAATGTGCGGATGGTCATAACCATTCACGTACAGCAGCTTTTCATCCTGCGACATGCGCATGGCCAGCGACTTGGCCTCGCCCATGTCCTGTCCCTCGACTATCACGCGAGCTTTGTAGTTGCGGCACTTTTGTATCTTCATGATCGGCGCCGCCTTGGGCATCACCACTGTAACTGGTATTGACAATTTCCATCCATGATAGCTTAGGGCCAAAGCGTGATTTCCCAACGAGGCGCTGATCACTCCCGTGCGCTTTTGTTCCTCCGAAAGACTGAGGAGTGCATACCTTGCTCCCCGCTCCTTAAAGCTGAAAGAAACACCAAAAAATTAGGAACGAAATTAATGTTGTCATTACACTGCTATCAATAAAACACAATCTTATCGGCATAATTGTTTAATTTTGGCAAAATACGAATTAGTTTCAATTACGCGCATTGCTATTATTTCATTTGATAGTGTAAATAATTAGCCAACTAACTAATTTTAGCATTTATTTTCCAAATACACATTTTTACCCTTGTAGTTGTTACTTTTACCAAAATATAATGAAATTTGCTCACCATATATACAAATAGCGTTCTTAAGGACAGACGGAGTTTCAGTCATGTCAAACCAAACCGAAACTAAAATATTTTACCGTGTTTAATTTTGTGAAAAAATGTTGTAAATCTCCCTCCCTAAATTGCAAGCGTGCGTAGACTTTGTTTGCAATAAACTATTTATGGTTTTCATCCAATGAATTTCAATCTGACTTAAAGAGATCTTTGTAAAAAAAAATAATTTTTAAAAAAAAGTAATAACGTTGCTGTCGGGTGTAACCGACAGCGCAATACTCGTTGACAGTGTAAGGGGAGGGAAAGCTTTTTTACCTACAAATTTTATTTTCAAAAATTCATATTTTTTAAATGTAAAATCGATCTAAATGAAAAATCATGACCAAAATGCCATCAAACATGAAAATCGGTTCAGTTTTGACAAAGTTATGGAAGTTTGAAGTATGGGAGTTATGGATCCGAGAGCTTTACTTCTCAAAATTTTTGCCAATTTTGGCATGATTTTTGAAAAAAAATTTTACCCCCTCAGAATCGGGCTTAATGTTGATTTTTATACTAGTTATGACTAACACAATCGATTAAAAACAAAAATTCGCAATTCGTGGCCGAAATGTTTGTACCGATCTTCAAAGGGGCGCATTCTAGTGGGCGTGGCCGGAATGTCAAGGTCGCAATTTTAGGGGGAGGTCAGTAGGTATCTACATGCCAAATTTGATGACTCTGACTTTAAAACTGTACGAGAAATAGGTTTTTTTCGATTTGCGGGGGCGGGAGTGGGCGTGGTCGGCAACATTTTTACCGATCTTTAAACTAGTTATTTACCTTCCAAATACCTTAAAAATTGTGGAAATAATCACGTGTTATCTATTTGATCTTACAGGTATATTGGTTTTCGAAATTATGGGGGCGGGAGGGGATGTGTCCAACAATTTTTTTCTGTGATGTTTGAGGGAGCATTCCTGCAATATATACATATATGCAAAATTTGGAGACTCTAGCTCAAAAACTGTGGGAGATATAGGCATATCCGATCTTTTATTACAGTGGACGTGACCGGGATACCAAGGTGGCAATCATTTTGGTCACTCTAGCTTTAAAATTGTGGACTTTATCGATGTGCGATTTTAGGCGTTATCGGTTTGCCACGCCCCCAGTGGGCGCAGCCAAAAATCCTTAACACTTTATTTGACGCGGTTACACACGAGTATATATCCAAAATTTCACTTCGTGAACGAGTATAAAAATCGACAACCTCGGCGAAAAAGGGCTAGCTTCAAATCGTACTAAGACGAATTTTCTACTTTGACAAAGTCGGACAAAGCCGGGAAATACTCGCTAGCTTAGTATTGGGCAAAGTCGATCATTGCTTTGGCGTGAATTTTAATTAATCATGAACCTATTATTATTATTACTCTTATCACTAGACGGAAAATGTCATTCCAGACAATAAACACAAATATATATTATGTTGATACTATAAAGAGTTCTATATAAAATAGAATTCTGTTTAAGTACTTTGACCCTGCATCTGTGATGTTTTTCGTTGGAATCGTCTTTTAAACGAATACGTAGAAAAACAACTTTGGCAACACGAGAAGAGCCGAGTAAAAGATACCCAGTACCTGACCACTTCCTCCTTTTATTTGATGATAACACTTACTTACCTGCCAGTATATTGTAAAAAGTCCTTTTTCAAATACAAGTCCATGCCGTACGAATCTGACGATGTGGACCTCTACAAATGATATACTGAATATACTGATATACTGAATGAATACTGAGACTCCATCTTATCACTTACTGGACAGGGTGTGCGTTCCACGCCACCCTTTATCAGAAACGCAGCCGAAGTGACATCATGGAAAGAAATGCGTCGCGGATTTTTGGGATCACAAAAGGGATCGACAATTTCCTCAACCCCGCCTGAGACATGGTGCGTTCGGAGCTGAGACGTATCCGGTTCCGGCTTAGCGCTACCCACAGCGCCGTTTGTTTTGGTATTTACTGCCCCGTTCGGCCCATTTTGCGCTTCCACTTTCACTGGTTGTGACATTTTTTGGGTGTTACGCGATACCAACACCGATTCCGGCTAAAAAAATTTAAGCGATGACACTATTTCTGTTGAGCAATCGTGCGCAACTGCCAGGAATGAAGAGCATTATATATTTATAAAAGCAATTCAACTGAAACAAGAAGAATCAGTTATTCGCGGAATGTCGAAAATTAAATACCCTTCTAAAAATCAATATTTACACATATTTTGTGAATTTGGTAACGATATTTTAAAAACCAAACAGAAGCTATATAAGGTAAGATTTCGTTAATATGACAAAAGCACTACAAACTAAAATTGTATCTTTATATCTTTAATACTCCCTTGAGCACGTAGCGTGTTTTCCTAACCATACATAATTAAACCAAGACTGCACTAATTAACCTTTTATTAAATATTAACAAATAACAAAAATACCGATATTTGGAATTTGACTAAGCAATATTCGAAAGTGTGAACCAGATCCCCAATATTGGGTGGGGCGATATATTTGCTAATGCGTTGAAATTAAATTCCAAAATTTCAATACCCTCGGTAAGAGTAAGCAAATTCAATAATAATATTTGTGATCATAAAACGGCACCTTTCGTGTTGATAGCCCAGGCATTTTTTATGAGATCTTGCTCGGCGCCCGTTGATAAGCACTGTTTTGTAACCGTACGCGAAACAATAACAATGATAAGGCTTATAATATTTTAAGCAGCCTATTTTGGCAACATCGCCAGCGAATCTGCCAACAGTTCCAATTCCAATTTTTGTCGGTAATATCGAGTAGATTTCTTATCTAATATCTGAAGCACAGATAATAAATATTGCACCAGAAAACTAACTCAAAGTCAAACTGAACATTGCGTGTGTGCTGTTTCCAATGCAAGGAGTATGTCATACATATTTTTATCCAGCTATCCTGAGTACAATCGCGAAATTCTGCATAAAATTTTAGCTACAAATTAGAACATAAGACAAGTGAAAAGATTCATAATTCAAGACACGCCCAGTTTTATTTTCGGCACTACCTCAAAAACATCATATATGGCTTATCTAATCATCTTAGGAGCACAACAATCCACTAAAACAAATAGTCAAAAACAAAACAAGAACAAAGATTGCGGGTCAAAGTTGCACGCAGTATTATCTGTTAGAAGCGATCTTTTCAGGCGCTGAAGCCCAGCCAGTTGGCCGGATTGGTGACGGTCATTTGCTCGACCTGCTCGAGGGTTACGCCGCGCTGGAACATGCGGGGCAGAATATTCATTTGAATATGATGATAGCCGTGTCCACCATAGGATGTCTGTTAATCAAAGAAATGTTCTTATAACTGGAGACGAGCACATAAAAACATTGGGGCTCACCAGTCGGTGCTTGGTATGGATGTCGTGCGACATGAGCAGCCGGTCGACGAGTCCTTCATTGATCAGCTTCATCAGGTTTTCGATACGCTGGCCATCCGAGATCATGTCGACCGTTGAGTTGAGTTGGTAGTAGGAGCACTCCGTGCCAAAGAGATCGTATTGTAGGTAACAGCCCAGCTTGGCAAACTCCAGTAATTCGTCCATGTCGAAAATTGTGCCTGCCGGAGATAGATTCTTATTAGATATTGGCTGATTTGATGCAACGATGCTTACGATCCAAATGCGACATAACACATTTGTCGGCACGCCCTCCAGCCTCCAGATAGAGACGCAAGATTTCAAATGGTGCCTTGGCCACACGATGTGGATGCAGCGAGACGCCGCAGCCCAGCACCTCCTGGATTTCGCCAGCAGCAAGCAGAGCGTGTCTCTCGAACTCTGCGGGGTAAAAGGTGAGAGTCGAACTGCAGTTTGGCGTTCCTCAACTCACCTTTAACGGGATAGACGCTAGCCACCTCGCCGATGAAACCGCATTTCACCATGCGACCCTTTACATCGATGCCAGTGAGAATGTCCCTGGTGTAGAGATCAGTCATCTGCTCGACTGAGAGATTGGTATGCGTCGAGTCCTGAGTGGCGTGTATATAATGGCCCGTGCCCACAATGAAATGGACACCCGTTGTCTTGGCCAGATCCACTATGAACTCCAAATTGCGTTTCAGTCCGTAGCTGCTGTTCTCCACAATCGCTCCACCGCCGTGCTTCTTATAAAGCAGCACATCCTTTCTGGATGCCTCCAAGGCGTCCTCGTCGTAAAAGCGAATGTTCTCCCTACTTGAATACGGATAGAGGCGTACGTAGCCCAGGGTAGCCATGCTAATCCTTTGCTGCAGCTCGTTCTCGAAATCGGCCGGTGGTGGCTTATAAAAGTGCTCAAAGTCCAGTGCCACATGCTCGTGGGTGAGCGTACGGCCCAGCAGATTAGGCGTAATACTACCGAGAACTATACAGCATCAGTGATCAGTGATCGTCCCCATCGTGTTGATTGCATAGTGTAATGGAAAAGTTTATGCACACACAAACAAAAGCCATCAGTTTTGATGATAACGAGGTAAGCGCCGCATTTCAATAACTGCAACAGCATTATACTCGCTCTCTTCTCGCTCTCTCGCTCTCTTCTCGCTCTCTTTCGAAAGCGGGTCATGCGAAGAGCATACTCACCAGTTTGTACTCTTGACATTTCTCGGATGCGAATCGAGGTCACGCTTAGTTTCGGCTCTCTACGCTTCTATTTGGAAGTATGCTTTAACTTCTGTTTACCTCCGCTCTTGGAATCTCTTGACGCCTCCCGTAGCTGACGTTATTTTCGACTTCTCTGCTTTCGCGTGCAATCGCTTTGACTGCGGATGGGCAACTGAGCGGCGCCTCGTGTCGATGTGGAGTTCTCCGACCCAGGCAGATTGTTTGTGTGTAAAGCACAGTTCTCGGGCCTTACGGCTCAAAAACATCTGAATGTTTACCTTCGCCTAGGCTTGTGCTGTAAAATATACGTAAGTATCTTCAACTTAATTTGTATACGAAGTGAAACCAGTATATTGGGCTTGTATAGTGTCCGTCATGCTGTCTGCCTGTCCAGACAAACGCAACATTTTTGGGCGCAATTGAAGATAGAGACTTGAAACTTTACATATGTCTATACATATATAATAAAATGTATTGTGGCGGCTCTAAAGATTAAAATGTTGATAATGTGGATAACACGCAAGGCAACTTCATCTTGTGCCACTAATTTTCCCAACTGTCAATCTTTCAATTAACTCAACTGTGTGATTTTAATTTATACTTGTGTTTCTAGGAATTGATATCTGTGGTATATATTACTTAATCTTAAGAATAAGAACTGCATTATACAATAAGCCGATCCGGGCAGTAAAATATCTTGGATATTCTTTGTTCTACTTCTCTTTAGCTCTTCTATGGTTACAAGCATTTATAACCCCTACCTTACAGTTCGGGGTATCAGGACACTCTTGATAATTGAGATAATAATTGAGATAGAGCATCGCTCTCGTGCAGCTAACTTGGATCGTGGCCGAGAAATTTTCCTTGTGACGTTTGGGAGAGCTTCCCAGCTATCGCAAATTTGGTTACTCTATCTTAAAACTGTGGATAAATTCAATCAAGCATACAATACGATGTATTTTTTACTCAACCTCTTAGCTGATAAAAACTATCTAACGCGGGTATATATTATGGGTATATATTGTATTTTTAATGGTTTTAACAAAAATGTATCGAGTTTGGGGTTCTTACATTAAATTTAAAAATACACGTTGATAACTGGAAAATGTTATACAGACAAACTATGAACCCTGAACCAATTGAAAAATTGTTAAAAAGGGTAAAGGGCAAAGGGTGGAAAAGTATGTAACAGGCAGAAGGAAGCATCTCCGACCCCATAAAGTATATATATTCTTGTTCAGGACGACGAGCACAGTTGATTTAGTACTGTCCGTCTGTCTGTCTGTATGAACGCGTCTAATTCAGAGACTACAAAGTCCAAATATTCTTCAATAATATGTACATATTTCTCAGAATAATTCTCTTTATTAGTTCCATTTCTTTCTTTTTGTATTTTTTTCGTTTTTTTTTTTTACTTTAGTTACTTAGGTATAATTTTATCAGTTTTTGCAATATCTCATGAATATTATTATATATATATATAAATTTATTTATGTATATATATATATACATATATGCATCTATACTTAAGACGTTTGTTTCTTATCTTCATGTCGTTATTATTGATGTTTCTTCTTTTCATATATTTTGTATAGATATTTCTTGTTAGATTTACCTTAAAGCTTATCATTGTTATATACTTTTCCCTCAGTTATTTTTGATAATTCCAACGCCTATTAAATACTTCTATTTTTTGCTGATAAAGCTAAAAACGTATATATTACAATTTTTAAAATATGTGTACTTATGTGTTTATGTACGTTTTCAAAATGTTTTTGAATTTGTTGGTGTTTTTGTTTTTGAATATTGTAACTAAACTTAAAGAAAATACCAAGAGGAATCTTGATTTAACACTAAGCTGTCGACTTATTGAACACTTTCTGTGACTTTATTTAGGATTATAGTGCTATTGCTTTAACATGAAAATATAGAACAAATCTTACCCCAATGTCAATTGTCAATCGGTCATCAAAATTCCCTGCAGTCTAGTCTAGTTTTTTTAGCACCTGGGCGGGAACTACATAAATTGGGTAAGCGAACTAAATTAAAATAAAAATACAAATAAATAAAAAATGACAAACAAATGTTTTTGAAAATTACTGAATCGCCTTTTATTCAACATTTTTTAAACTTTTAGGTGTGTGTATAAATTGAAATTATTCTTTACGTGTTTGTTGAGGTTTTTTGCTTTTTCTGTATTTTTTCCTTCGTTTTTTTCTGCGTTTTTAAGTCATATTATTGTATTTATTATGCTTTGTTATTAATTAAAATAGTTCTTTCTCTTATATGCTTTTCCATATCTCTGGTTCCATATGTACTATGTATTCCTATTTAGATTCAAACTAGCTTTACCATTTTGTTATTAAATATATTTTCACGTGATTTTCACTTGTTGCAGACGTTTTATGCTTTAATTACAATTATACATTAGTTTAATATGTATTTTAATTATATATATAATATAAATGTATATAATTTATAATAAATTTTCGCGCTTGGTTCATTATCAATATACTCTTTTTATACGTTTTTACAAACTACATATTTTATATTTATCTTGAACTGCCAACAAAAGTTTTAAGCCAAAAATCAAATGTCAAATTCGGCTAGCAATCGCAAAGTATGAACAAAACTCGATCGTGGTAGAGAAATACATATGTTGGATTAAAAAAATTTATTCGCAATTTTCAGTGGTCATTTTTTTTTTTAATTTTTGTATTTTAGATAGTGTTCTTAAATTTATAAGCACAAGAGTGACTAAGAAGTGCGCCCAGCAAAAATGACAAATCTCCAATTAAAAAATACTTGAACAGCAAATAGAATTAAAACTTTTAATAAAAATAATGACGCTTACAATCCGATAAAAGTATGTATGCATATATGTATGTATTTACATAAATAGTTTAGTTAGTAATTATTTGCCTTTTCACTTTTATAATTAACATAAACACAATTTCAACTAAAACACAATTAAGCGTTTCAAACTATAATATTATAAACTATATCTAAACCAAAACAAAAAAAGAAACTATTTTTGAACTTGTTAAAATTTGTGAGTTTTTTGATGCCCACTGCTTATAAGTTGACCAGAATCCTGGACCACTAACAGCCCTCATAGCTTTTAGTGATCTATGTTCCCATATCATTTGGATGAGGGCTCCAAGCAGTATTCTGGTATTCACAGATCTATTGTTCATGTCGTGTGTGTATATTTTAATACGTTCATTTTAATTCATACAATTTTACTAATTAATTTTAAAGTGCTTATTGAATTATTATATATGACAATTGTGTAGCATGTATATTGTTTTTGTCAGATAAAGGTTAGAAAATGTTAAAAGTAAATTAGCTTTGATTAAAATTAAAATGATAATTTTGCTGTTCTTGTTGGTTTTCGATTTTCAGTTACTTTGTTTTGTTTCCATAGCAGTTCCTAGTTTCCTTTCCAAATTTACAATAGATTTGTGTTTACAATTATTAGCTTTACAATTATGTTTAAGTAGCTGGTTTTGTACAGTTTTGCGTTTTCGGTTGCCTATTGAAACTTTATTTATTGTATATTGTTGTGCTTTGCTATTGATTCAAGTTTCTGTCTTTACTCGGTCCGCTGAAATTATCCGTCCATAAGAATGCACCCAAAACATATTGCTTAAATCAGAGCGTAATTGTTTGACTACCCAAAAAACAGCAGGTAGAAACCAATATGTATATATGGGTTCATCGAGTCATATAATATTGCCCCAACAAAAATAATTCGCCCTTGCCCCCTGGCTTGTCTACCCTACCTTTATCTTTTTAGGTGTTTGGTATTGTTGCACAAACGTGAGGGATTAGGACGTGGTTTATCACGTGTTTTGGTCGATGCTTTCTTTTATGTAGCTAATTTGTTTGATTATTGTTGTTACTTTATTTTTCAAATAGCTGTGCTAAAATGTTTCTGCGTAAATTTTGGGATTTAAGTTTTAATCAAAATTTATTGCATTTTCCTCGATTTGTTTATTTTTTATTTATTTTATTTTTGTTTTTTTTATATATTTTGCTTTTATAATGTCTAATGCTAACAACAAAATTTATATCTACATATGTATTATTGTAATTGGTTTTAATAAAATTTTAATTACTAAAAGGAAGAAAGCAAAATTAAAATATGTTTTATGTATGCCCGTTAATTTTTTTTAATATAAACAAAGAAAAACTAAATAACGCTTAAAGCAATAAGAACCTATAGACGAACCATATATATTGAACGTTTGCAAAATTTTCTGTTTTTCAACGCATTTACCATATTAAAAATATAGCGTACAATGTTTATATTATGCATATACCAATAAGAATCGTGTATGCATTCATGACATTACGTACATCTCTATATATGTATGTGCTCATCAAAAATCAAATCAATTGAACAGTATGTATATAAAATATTTCGTGTTTGCTTTTAGTTTTGGGGCCAAATTAAAAATATAAAATAAAAAACGCGCAACTTGCACTGCATTCGCCAGCTTTGTTTAACTAGTTACTTAAATCGAATTTTACATGTTTAGAGTTTTAACGCGCTGCTCTCCACATCCATTACTCTCACTATATATATATATATCTTTTTTCAATTTTTGTCCAAAGGAATTTTTATACATCTGTTTTTTACGTTTTGCCTTTTTGTGTTTCATTTTTTTTTTTGTTTGGTTTTTGTTTTAATACATACATACATAATTAATTAATCAATAATTAAAAATTATGAATTAGTTGCTTTCTATGCGGGTGTTGTTGAGTGTAATTTTATCTTTAAATTATTTTGTTTGCTTGCATTTGTATTTTGCCATTTTAGTTTTCTTTTTATACATGCAACACATTACAAACACAAATTACACACGTTGTCTACCAAAAATTTATCTTCATTCGTGTAATTGATAACAATTTGTTCTTGCGTGTTTTTTTGTTATTAGCAATTGTAAGTGTTGTGTTGTTGACGAAGCTTCGAATACTAAAAATTTGCAACTTGCATTTGGAATAACAACTAGATGGTCGAAGATTGGGTTGTTGTGTCAGAGGTCACAGGTTACCGGGCACAGCAGCCGGCGGCGATTGTTACTTGCAGTACTGGCTAACGCGCTGACACGCGTCTGGTTCAAGTTGAAGATGTTATTGATGTCGTTTTGGCTGTTGTCGCCATGGTTGCTGTTGCTGTTGCTGCGACGGCGGCTGCTAACGTTCTTGCTGTTGCTGCTGCTATGATGATTTAGATCTTGTTCTGAGCTGTAGTTGCAGTTCCTGCTGTAGTTGTTGCTTGCGTGGTATTTGGTTAACGTTTCTGTACTATTGTTGCTTGTTATTCATTACATTATTATAATTAAATTACAATTAGAATTATTTATAGTATTTATATATACATATATATATATATACATATGTTAATTTTTATATGTATATATATATATATATATATATGTATGAGTGAGTGTGTGCTTGTAGTTTGTGTATGTGTTGTGTTTGTTGTGAGTGTGTATGCGTGTTCTTGTTGTGTTTCTATGTTCTGGAGTTTCTTGTTATATTGATTTGTTGGTGCGTAGCGTGTGTATATATACTATATCATAATGTGTAGTTGTTATTATTCTACGGCTACTGTTACTGGCACAATCTCTCGCAATTCAAATCTTTTGAATTTTCTCGCCAACTACAACCGGATTATTGCGTCGAATCTCCTGGGCGCCATGCTCTCTGTAGTCAAATGTGCAATTGTGTTTATCGGAATAACGATGCACGGCACAGTATAAACCGCCACAGCGACACTGGAAGCCTGAAGTACAGAAACGTTGAAGGAATAATAATTAAATCGATTGAATTTTCCACAATTAGTTAAATTCACAGTCTTACCAGTAAGACCAACTTTCTTACGGCATTCGCCGCATCTGTTCTTCTTTTTCTTGGCGTCTTTGTCATCTTCCTTGTCCTTGTCATCCTGCTCACTGGCGGAGGCAGCAGCTTGTGTGGAAGTATTTGGACCAGACGCCGATATTATGGCTTCGCTATTGGATTTGGCAGCAACGGCGGCTTCCTCTGTGATTTTCTGCGCAATTGCAAAGAATAGAAATATTGGGAAATGTGAGTCAAAAATCATCAAGTACAACAACAACATTTCTACAATCTGTTCCAGCTGCATTACAAAACTATTTGCGTATTTTTGCGTTTTTTTTTTTTATTGTCAAAAATAATTTTTATGCTGACTATGAAGTAATAATATAAGTGCTTCCCTGCCCCATTAAACAAACTCCCTAACCAATCGGTAACTTTAATGTGTGGTTGAGTCGGCGTGTTTACCCGCTTCTTAGCAACTGCATCAACGGCGGAGTCTTTTGCCTCCACAGATTTTCTAAGATGAATTGGACTTTCGTCAATGCCACTTGAGTTTTTAATGCGACGCTTGATGTGCTGCTGCAATTGTGTCTGTTGTGTCTGTTGTGGTTGCTGTTGTTGATGCTGTTGCTGCTGCTGTTGTTGTTGCTGATGCAGCTGTTGCTGATGTAGCTGCTGTTGATGATGCAGCTGCTGCTGCTGCTGCTCCGGCTTCTGCCTCGGCTGCTCAGATTCATCGCCTTTCGACTGGTCCATGACGCTATCGTCAAATTAGACGCCGGTGTATAGGGCAATATTCAAATTCCACGCAGGGTTACTGGCTTAATTTTGGTTTTGCCCACAGGGAGAAGCGGTTCGCGTTTCACGTCTGGCTGTACGGAGTAGGCCAAACGCGGTGCCGGTCTGCTGCTAACTGCTATCGGTTGACGAGTGCTTGCGCCAGCCTTAATGCGCTGTTTCTTAACCCTTTTGCTGGACAACTGTTTCCGAACTGTGCCAGCTGCTGCTGGCGGTTTACTAGCTCCGCGAATCGGCTTGCGCCCGCGTGCCTTAGCTACTGGTTCCACGTCTATGATTGTGCTGTATTGCTGAACGTCCCGGCTCAAGACAGTATTGGGCTTTTGGGCAATAGACAGGTCAATCGTGCTGGCAACACTCGTACTGCCGACTGCCGTGTGCGGATGGTTGCGCTTAAGCTTCTTAATCCGCTTTTTCAGCTGCAGTTCGCCGATGCGCGACTTCTTGTTATTGGTGTTCGACGGAAAAGTGTGTACGTTTGCGGAGAACTTCACCTTACGAGAACCACCAGCTTCAACTCTAGCGCCCTTTGAGATTCCTGTTACAGCTCCACCGCCGCTTTTACGTGAAAGTGAACTCTTTTTCACTTGAGACTCTGCTGTGCTCGAAGACGGCGGGATTCGAGCTGACTTGATACCGGAGCTAGAGGCGATACCGGTATTTCCTTTACGGAATCCTCCGTCTGCTGTGATAGCGCATTGAAGCGTAGGAGGGGATGCAGGTGGAGAAACTGATTAGATTAGTGCGGCTGCGTAACGCCTTGAAAAACAAAAAAAAAGCAACGTGTACCCTTTGCATTAAGTGTGCTTCCTGGTCTCTCTGATGGCAGTGAATTGATGGCAGGGGACAATGCTCCGGCAGCGACGCGCGATATTCGAGAATTTTTTCTACGTCTTAAACGGTGCGCCGCCGGGGACATGGAGCTTGTGCTGCCCCCCATACTAGCAGCAGCTAAAGTAGTTGCACCACTGCGCCCTGAGGGCTTGCGGGAACCACTTAAATTGGGCATTCCTTTGATTTGGAAATTTTGTTGAAGAAATTTTGTAGAAGGCCAAATGTTGATGATTCTCAAAAACGTTTCCAATATGACTGACACATTTCCCATTATACCCAAATCACATGATTTTTAACTCAACGCACTGCCAGCTAGCTTGATACGATAACAGAATCCTACAAGGCTGTTGAGACCATAAGCATACAAATATGCCACTGTATACGCACTTTGAACTATTATCTATTGCGAGTAGCAACAGGGTAGCAACTTATTACTTATCTCCACTAATTACAAGCGTAAATAAATTGTATTATAGTCGCAAATAAACTAGTAAGACTTATAGTTCAAGATGTCTAATACACTTGCCGGCTGAAATGCATATGACTCAATCCGAGTCCATAAACATGATACCAGGCATTGAAGCTAAAAAAGAAATTAAAAGTTTCACTAGCTTATTAGAAACTTTTGGATTGCACAACAAGCCTTTAAAGCTTTAACTTCAACATATAATAGGCAAGAAAATCTATTGTATGAATAACTTTTACGTTATTGTCCGTTTTTTATGAAATGTTCAGGACTTAAAGCATCTAAATATATAAATAAATCAAAGTAGAAAGAGTGTATCTTACAATATGAGTTTGTTCCTAGTGAAAAAACTTCTGCCTGTTACATACATTTGCACAAAACTATTATCCTTGCTTACCCCCCAATTGAATCAATTCAACCTATAGGCAAATTTAAAGGAAACTTTAAAAATATAAACCAAGTCCTTAGTCTTCTATAAGAGCCCAATGAGTACTTGACCTCTCAATCCTTACAACCCAATACCACATATTAATATGCATACATGGGAATAATTTTCATTTTCTTTCCTAAACTCTAATAATTTAATCAATCCATGCAAAACTATTACAAAGTAAATATTAGCATTTTCCTTCGACTTTCCCACCTGAGACTATGTACTTATTTATTTAAGACCAAGCTTTAAAATATAAACCTTTGTTTAAGCGGAATTTAAGAATCCAGCAAAGAGGTATTTTCTATATATTTTTTCTTACACTTCTCGATTGTTTGACTCAGTAAAGAACACTAGGGTAGATGTGTTACTGCGACCAGATCGTTTCCAAGAAACTGCAATATGGGATATGGGATCGGCACACATTTCGTTTGGGATTACCTTGTCAACTCCACCGTAGTCTGCAGAGACACGTGGCCAGCACAGCCAACACACACGATGCACTGTTACAATAAACTTTTTTCTATATTTAACACATACAAGTTGTTTACACTATATCACTTTAAGAAGACTAAATTTTTAACCGAAAAACAAAAAAATTTGTGACTGACTGATGAAAAATACAAAGAAATCAGAGGCATCCATAAACTGCTTGGCCTACTAAAGGCCAAGAGAACAAGCCAACATCGATGGCTGTGGCAACCAGTTAGACTCACCTCTTTTACTGCATCACTGAGTGACTGTTGCAAGCGCTGTACCGTGGGCTGTGCGGTGTTGGTTGTTGCAATGGCCGAACTGAATGTGGGGCTAGGTTGTGGGCTTGGAACTGAGACAGGTGTGCTGCTCACAGGTGGCTGTTGCTTTTTTCTAAGCGACTCCTGCAGGGAGAGCGAAAAGTTAATCTTGAATCACATCGAATGGAAAAAGTTACACAATTTATATACTTACCTTGTAGCAAACTGAACACAAACCATCTGTAGCTGGATTACCATAGAATCCGCATCCAGATCGGCACATGGGTTGCATTGGATTCGATTCGCGTTCCATGCTGGCTAGACCGACTTTATGAGTGTGTGTGCGGTGATTTAATAAAAAGTTTATTGGGCTAAGATGGATCGACAATTGTGTTTGTTGTTGTTGACTTTCGCCCAGCGAAATATGTTGCGGTTATTTCCTGTTGCAGCTGCGGCGTCAGCAACTTCGACTCCTTTCCTTTTGCCTCGTTGTTTTTGTTGTTATTATGTATAATCAGTTCGTATTACCGTTTACTTAACTAACTTCCGTCCAAATAATTAGCTTGCTTCGTGACTGACACGCGAAACAGTCGGTGTTTCCAATCCAATCGTAAATCTGCAAAAGAGTGAGATGCGTTGCAAAAATATACTAAAAAATACTAAAAACTCGTTTAAAATGCAACTCTGTAGTTGTCATTATGGCCATTTTCTTATTTGTTATCGATATAGTCTGTTAGTAATACGTACGACATCTAATAAAACAAACCTTTAAAATCATATTTGAAATATTTTATTTACCATTACGCAATACCACGAGCATCAATTAAACTTATTTGTTATAATTAAAAAATGCAACAAAGTTGCACAGAAATTTATGCATTGTAGAGAGGCGGGCGAAGAGCACAAGAGTTAGATTGTGTTGTATGCAATAAACAAAAATAAAAAATGACATCTGGTTTTTTGGTTTCTCTTCAAGGCTGTCAACAAACACATACACACACTTTTATAAACACCTCCACACATACACACGCCACAAAATGACAGAAGTAAGCTAAGCTGAAACCAGTTTCATCCGTCACAAAGACAGCCATATTAGAGAGGAACGGAGAGAGCGAGAGAGAAAAACCAAAAGAGATCTGGCTTAATAGATAGACAGAAAATTAAACAAGTTTTATTTTGAAATTTTTTAATACAAGCAGGCCCAGCATTTGAACCTAATCTCATTTTTATTTTGAATGAATAATAATAATAATTTTCAATCTAACGATTGTTTTTGTTTGGTATTATGTATACCGATATTGGTACACACCTACTTATATAACTTTCCCAGCTTAGTTAGTAGCTGGAACAAATTCACACCATTAGCCCGATTTGGCATACAATTTTTAGCATTTTCCAGTTATGTTATTAAAATTTGTAATAAAGAGCAGCAATAGCTGGAAGGTGCAGATATCTTTAAGATGGTGCATTAATGCAGATTTGTGTTCCAAGTGCAACAAAGCTCATCAAGCGATGCTTTACTTTGAAAGAAGATAAAAGTGAAGACGAAAAGTAAAATCGGTTATTGGGGAGTACAAAAAAACTACAAGCGTTAATTAATAGTGTGTAACAACTGTAATTTCTGAGGAAGCAATCCAGACAAAAAACTAAAATAAGAATTAGTGGAGTATCCTCAACAGAATCTAGTGTATCAAAATACAAGGACTAATTACCCTTAAAGACCCTAAAAAGGAGTCGCCTAAAATTGATGTCAAAACCCTACAAATTAAATCAATTAATATTGATATAACAAAATGGGATAGCTGTATATTACCTGATCCTGAATTTAAAAAGTTTGGTCGTGAAGATTTAGTAATCAGAACACATTTGTCTATTAAAATCGACGGTCTTCTCGGTCAAAATACAGAAAAAAGGTGGACCGTGTCAGGATGCACAAAAAACAAAGACGAAGACAAGATAATCGCAACAACCATTGAGGTTAAAGATTTTTGAGACAACAGCAGCAATATGAGGACCCAATGCATTGCAGTCACTGTTAACAGCGGCCTCTGTTGTTGACAGGAATTTACTTGTTTCAGAATTTACATATTGTGCATGTGTTTGTTTCTGCAAATCGGTGTTTTTTCCCGGTTTCTTTTGTCTGTTTGCCTGTTTGTCTGGGTAGGTTGCTTTAGCGTTGCTTTTTACGTCTGGGCTTGTAAGAGTCACAATTATATTATAATTTTTTTGTCTACTACCACCCAAATTATAGAAGAAAACAATCTTGTGGTTGTCCACTATAAACGCACATACATACATATGTATATACTTTTTCATATGTGAACATAAGTATATACATTAACATTAATTTTAAAAACATTTAAGCACGCAAAAATAGATTTAAAATACAATAAACGACAGGCAACTGCTGTTCATTTCGTACGTACAAATAAATGTTTTGAAAAATATATGTATGTGTGTGTGGTTGATTTCCTGCCGTTGCGGTTAATTGAAAGCCAAAACAGCTGTCTGTCAACGATACGTTTCTCTCCTCTCACTGCCTGGCACTCGTCCGAATCATCAAAATGTCATCTACAAACATATACACAAGCACCCATATTGTATGTAAAAACAACTCCCCATACGCTCCCAAGCACATAATACAAAACACACGAGAGAGAGAGAGCAGCTGTTAGTGAGAGCTTTTCGCATACATAAATACTTTTGACACTATGCGCAGCGCAGGCGGCAGCAGCTGAAAGTGCCTGCAACATGGACAGAGAAATAAAATAAAATGAAAATGTATTGCTCATTGGCAGCCAGCAGAAATGTTGCTTTTTCTGTTATGAATTTGATTTCTATACAACTAAAACTAGCAGTCTCAATAGAATGACTTCGAGTGTGTGTTATATCGTAGGCAGACGTAATCCTGGTTCCAAGGTAAAAGAAAAACAAAACAAGAACGTTGCAGTCGGGCAACTCGTTAACTCGTTCACGGTCTTATTTAATATTGTTATTTGGGAAAAATTAGGTTTTTGTGTTTTTTTTAATATAAAAACTTTATAGGGTCGGGGATGCTTCTTTCTGCATGTTACATACATTTGCACAAAACCATTATACCCTTTTTACCCATTTTAAATGAGTTCAGGGAATAAAATATTCGCACAATACCCCAAAAAGAGGTAGTGTTTTTTTTGTGGCCATCTACAGAAAAGCAAAAGTCAGAGAAAACAGCCAACAAATTTAAAAGCGACTAATTTTAAGCCAAATTAAATTTGTTTTTCAAAAGAACATACTATAAATATAATTTGTATTTTGTTTATTGGCATCTTTAACGTATGTATGTATGTACATACACATCTCATCTCAGGAGGTAGGCAAATAACACAAGAGGAA